>JADRCH010000019.1:11946693-11987499 GCA_019843965.1 Rhynchomys soricoides | reverse complement strand
GGACCTTTCCTAGTGTGTGTGTGAACCCGTAAGTATGGTCTTTGGCCATATGGACCTTTCCTAGTGTGTGTGTGTGAACCCGTAAATATGGTCTTTGGCCACACTTCTTGTATGTCAGTCTCCCTGCTGGAGAAGTTACTTCTCTTCCTGGGAAGACAAGAGGTGGCACTCAGCCTCAACCCCTCGCTTCCTTTCTCCCTTCTCCCACCAGTTCTCCTTTTCTCTGCTTCCTCTCTCTATGTCTTTTTTCTTGAAGATATGCTTATTTGTAAGAATTCATGATGCCAGCCTAGGGTAGGCTCAGGGGTTAAGAGTGTCTTGTTGCTCCTTCAGAGGACCCAATGCCCTCTCCACAGGCACTCACATGCACATGCACATACACATATGATAAAATATTAAAAAAATAATTCATGATGCCAAAATAGTCTTTGTATTATTACCTTGGTAAGTTACTTAAATGAAAGTTTTTCTATGATGGGGACTGCTGACATTGAATATAATTACTTTTACATAGATTCTGGAAACTAATCAAAATGCAGCTTGGATTTCTTCTTGTTTGCTTCGGTTTGTTCTCTCTGACTTTTCTTTTTCCTTTTTTTCCTTCCTTGTTCTTTTTCTCTTTTCTTCATTTCCTCTTACATACATGCGTGCACATGCACACATGCACATCAACCATACAAAACACACACACACACACACACACACACACACACACACACTCCAGTACTTGACACTTGATTGGTACTGAAACTTTTCTTAAGGAAAAAAAAATGTGACTTGGGAAATCAGTTACCACAAATCAAATATAAACAACCTTTGCTAAATGAAGTAGATGATTCTCTTCAGAAGCTATTGGTTCCAACCTGATAACAGTTGCAGAGCTTACTAACCCAATATTGTGCTGTTGTTTGTAGGTGAGGGACAGGGCTTTGCACTTAGAGATTTTTTTCTAGAAAGCTTGAATAGCAGCCAGCAGATAGTTCTATAATAGACTTTTAAGAAACTGGTACCTGCAAAATGTGTTCCAGGAAAAAAGGTTTTCAGTGAACACAGTTGCCTACTTGATAATTATTAGCTCCAGAAGACTGATAATTAGCTCTAGTCAAACAAAGTTCCAGCCTTATGCCAGGGAAGATAGCTCACATTGCTAAACCGCATTCATGTCTTAGTTTATGACACCCTATTCCTTGGCAGGGTTTTTTGCTTGTTTTCCTTTTCATTGTTAACTGTTTGGTATACTTTCCTTTTCTAGTTGGCATACTGCTATGTGGAAGTGTGTTATAAACTTTCTCTATGTTCTTAATTATTGAATGATTATATATAATTTTAAGACTAATAATATATAGGAAAATCTGTTACTCCCTACACCAGCTTCATAACATGAATACTATTATTTATCTTATTTGAATTTAAAAATGAAAACTGAGATACAAGGTAAGTACATGTACCCTTGAAGGTTCCAATACCAATTTATGGCAGATATTGAATCTGCTGTAGCTTACCATCCTTCTAGTCTACCCATTCTTTTAAGTTATTCATCTGTTATAATTTATTATTATATATAGAATAACGGAAAATATCACGACTAAGGAAATGTTCCACTCTCTTCAATGTTTAGAAGTTTTTCCTACCTGGGATAAATCCCCAGATTTATATTTATATAAAATAGCAAATCAAAGCTGAATCAAAGTTTAAACAATTTAAGGCTATACACATTAATTTAATAGCTTCCCTAATAATTGGTTATACTTTTATAATATTTTATATATTCAATTATTACCATCTTTTGATGCTATATTTTTAGATTTCTGATAATTCATTAGCCAGTTGTGGACTTTTTTCTTTTGATTCTATTTTTTTATTTTGTTGTTGCTTTTGCCCTTCTTTAGTCATAGGTGTTAATTATTTTCTTTCTTTATATTTTGATTGCCTGATGAGTGAATTACTCATGTGCTTTAGTCTGTTTTTCTCATCGAGTTCTGTTTTTATTGTTTATAAATGTCCTATCAACCTTTGTTATATTTTTTGCAAATATTCTAAGTTGTTTCTTATTTTCAAGCATTCCTCTTTACTACTGTCTTAATTATTTTTGCATTGCTATGAACAAACACCTGATAGAATGACTTCAAGGAGAAAGAATTTATTTTGACTCATAGTTTCAAATGGCACAGTAATTGTCACTTGGCTCCATGCATTTGGGAACATCATGGTGGCATAAGTGTGTATAGAGCCGTTCACATCATGGAAGACAGAAATCAGACAACAGGAAAGGAACAGAGACAAGAAGGCCTACCTTCAGTGACTTTTATCTTCCAGTTAGGTTCTACTTCCTCAAGTTGACAGAATCTCCCAAATAGCCAGGCCAGCAGGGGTCAGGCATTCTGGATTCCAGCCCAGAGATAAACCCTGAAGTTCTAACACCTATAGTGGTGTTTCTGTGTGCTTCTTCTTTGTAACAGATGGTATAACTCTTTATTTCTGTTGAACAAATTATAGATATCTGTGGTTTAAATCACATATCCCCCCAAAAGACAAAGTACCTGTTGATGTGGTGTCGGTTTCTGGGTTAGTCACCATCTCTTGACATTTACAATTAAAATGTTATCACAGACCTACCTGAGTATTCTTGAGTAAATAGCAAAGTTAAGAGCATAACTCGCCAGAGCTGAGATTGCAGAACTGCTGTAATCTACAAGACCGAGAGAGAGAGAGAGAGAGAGAGAGAGAGAGAGAGAGAGAGAGAGGGATTCCCCTCATTTATTGCTGGCAACAAACTAAATAAAACCAGCAATTGTCAGAAGTTCTTATCACTTACAGACAGACAGGCAGAAACACACATGTGCACACACACACAAACACACATACACACCCATCTGCTTATGTGCTTAGGATAGACTTCATACTAGAAGATGATCTAACCAATGCTAAATTCCTCCTAGGATGTACTCTAAGAAAATGACAGTTGTTATTGGCTCATAAAGGCAAAATTTTATTGTTCAATTTTATACATCACTATATTTTCAATTAATGGGTAGTCTTTATGAAAGCAACTGTTTGCATAAAAGTTGCATTATTTAATAAGCCTAAGAATATTATTTTAAAATATAAAAACACAGGCAGATATGAAAATACATGTTTACTATGGAACATATGATTAACTGCCTTATGAAGACCATACTTCTATAGAATGTTGGTGACCTGACATGCAAATGCTTTAGGTTGAAGAGACATGCTGCTTCCTGATGAGTTACAGCTGATAGGTTCTCAAAATATTTGATTCAAAAATGTGTGTGTGTGTGTGTGTGTGTGTCCTGTTTGTGTGTATATACATATAATAGTCAGGTCAAAAAGTCTTTTGGAACCAGCTCTGTGCCTGTATACATTTGAAGACCTGAGGCTAAATTTTCACCCTTGAAGAATGCCATTAGAGATGTTTAGTATCCATTATCATCTGTCTCAAGAACAGAATGGTTGCACAATTTTCATTTCTTTACTAGTAAATATTAGAGTAATAATAACTACTGAGATACCTAATGACTCTCTGCTTGCAGACACTCTGGAACCATATTTGAAGGCAATCCAATTAAATTTTAGTCTGTAAGAATACCTTTGCTTTATTGTTCCATAAAATAGAAACAATAAAGCCACTCCTGGTTTTTGGAAAAGGCCAAAGGAGTGACCTGTGTGAACTACTTCCTAATTACATTGTTTTAACCAGTTCAAAAGCAAGCAAACAAACAAACAAAAGAATACCTTTGCTTTAATGGGTCTTGTATTGCTATTTTCATCTTCCTCATAATTGCCATGGTCCCCCTTATTCCCAGCATAGTCTCACATTTCCTTCACCTTCCTTCACATGACACACCCAATCTGCATCT
The DNA here is from genome assembly GCA_019843965.1 of Rhynchomys soricoides. NCBI lineage: Eukaryota > Metazoa > Chordata > Mammalia > Rodentia > Muridae > Rhynchomys > Rhynchomys soricoides. The sequence continues at coordinate 11,983,621 of JADRCH010000019.1, read as the reverse complement.
CCTGCTACTTGGCTTTCAGAATCCATCGGAAGCTCTGCTTTTCTATTCTGAAACTTCCCTCCTCTCTTCCTTTCCCTCCTCCCTCTCCCTCTCCCTCTTCCTTCTCCCTCTCCCTCTCTCTGTCTCTCTCTGTCGCTCTCTGTCTCTGTCTCTCTCTCTCTCTCTCTCGTTCTCCATTTCTCTCCCCCTCTTCATTATCTGTTCCTCTGCTAGTAGGCAGCTAGGCTGATCCCAAATCTTTGCTGTGTTGAATAAAGTAGTGATAAACCTAGAGATGCAAATATCTCTATGGTGTGGTTTAGAGTTTTTGGGGTATATGCCCAGGAATGCAATATGAGGGTCCTACGGTAGTTCTATTTTTAATTTTTTGGGAAATCTCCAAACTGGTACCCACAATGACTATATTAATTTACAGTCCCACCGACAGTAAGGCTTCCTTTCTGTCCACATCCTCTCCAACATTTGCTACCTGATTTCTTGGTGATAGTCATTCTGAATGGGATAAGGTGGTATCGCAGAGTAGTTTTAATTTTCATTTCCCTGATTCTAGGAATATTGAATAATGAAGTGATTGAAACTTAGAATAAAGGTCCACAAACTATATAATCAATTTTTGAATACATAATTAACTTTTAAGATATTATTTGAAAGAGTCTCCTTGTGGATCAGAAATGAAGAATTGATTTACTACATTTGATCAATATGTGTTCCATATATTTGTATTTTCATAATTTGTATTTGTGTGTTTTTACCTTTTGCATTTATAAATGAATCTAGAATGAGAAAATAATTGTCTAAGCTTTTTTATTCGTTGAGGGTCCGTATGCCTCACAGAGAGTAGTGTACCATTTCTAGACTTCTAGTTCTTATAGTGTTATTTTAAGTGTGATCCCTCAGCTTGTTTTGTAAGGATTGTGTTTTTATTGTGTGTTAAATGTATTTACCTGTTTTCACCATGCTTATGTCTGGTACCTCAAAGGCCAGAAGAGGGTGCCAGAATTACCTAGAACTAGATTACAGACCATTGCCGAGATGCCATGCAGGTGCTGGGAACTAAACGTGGATTCTCTGCAAGGTAGTAAGTACTCGTAACCCCTGAGCTGTTACTCACTCCATTCCATGCATAATGCAATTTTAACCTGATAGCTTTTTTGTAAGATATCCTGATAAATTTAAAGGGCTTTCTGATGGAGACTAAACAGTACCCTACATGCCACAGATAATTTTTCCTACATTAAAAAATTAGTTTATGGGTCTGAGTTACCTCATTCAGGATGATTTTTTTCTAGTTCCATCCATTTGCCTGCAAATTTCATGATGTCATTTTCTTTAACAGCTAAGGCTGAGTAATATTGCATTGTGTAAATCACTGCATTTTCTTTGTCAGTTCTTGAGTTAAGACAGCTAAGTTGCATCTAGTTACTGGCCATTATGAATAAAGCTGCTATGAACATAACTGAGCAAATGTCTCTTATGGGATGAGTAGCTAATGTTTGTGTGAGAACCCTAATAATGGGATCAGAAGATATCCCTGACTCGGTCTGCCTACTTGTAGGACCATTTTCTCTTACTGGGTTGCCTTGTACACCTTTTTCATCCAGCTTTCATGTGATGGTATGTGCCTGGTCTTACTGTAGCTTGTTATGCAGTGTTTACTTGACATTCCGTTCCTAGGAGGTCCTTATTCTGAGGGGAGGTGGTGGGGAGGTGGATCTGAGGGAGAGGGGAGGTTGGGGGGAGACTTGGGGGAGGGGAGGAAGGGCAAACTGTGGTTTGGATGTAATATATGAGAGAAGGATAAAAAACTATTTTATGTGTGAGTGTGTGTGTGTGCGTGTGTGTGTGCGCATGTGTGTGTGTGTGTGTGTGTGTGTGTGTGTGTCTCTACGGGTATATATACACATGACAAAATATGTGGAGATCAGAGGATAACTTTCATGATTCAGTTCTCTCACTTATGGGAGTTCCTGAGGATCAAATTTGGGTAGTCAGGCTTATGGGTCAGCGCTTTCACTGTGGAAACTTATCAGCCTTTGTGTGGAATACTTTTGGTAGCTGTTCCATTTGCCACTTGACAGCAATATAAGAAATGTATCAAATGATTAGATAGCAGTCAAGGGAATAAAAATTGCCTGGCTGTTATTAGAAAATAAATGTGCTAGCCAAATGTAGTGGTGCACAGCTTTAATCTCAGCAATTGGGAGGCAGAGGCAGGTAGATCTCTGTGAGTTCAAGGCCAGCCTGGTCTACAAAGAGAGTTCCAGGACAGCCAGAGCTACACATTAAGAACCTATCTTGAATAAACAAAGAAACAAAACAGACAAATTCACTGTGTTGGAAACAACATTTAAAAAATAGATGGAAATATATACTTGATTCATGTAGCAGTATATTCAAATGCACATATTGATAATAATTTGTGATTAATCATTTCAAGAAAATCCTGGCTCAATAAAAAGATTTATCAAAATATTTGATCGTGGACGCCTGAGAGATGTCTCTGTGAGTGAAAACATTCCCGACAAGCTGAGCTACATCCCTGGAACCTACCAGAAATGTGATTACCATGGCATGAATGCTGTGGCAGGCATCTGCAGTCCAGCACTCCTGTGCAGGAGCATCGCAGGAGGGCCACCAACTTTAACCTGGCATTCACTTTTTGCAGCATCAGGAATAAGAGAGACTCTGAAGGCAAGAAGAGATGCTCAGAAGTTTTCTTCTCACTACATGAGCACAGTTCATGTGTGTGCCTGCATTCCCACATTTCACCCAAATCAGTAAATAATAGACAAACAGGTTAACACTACAGTATTTGACCATAATAACAAAACTCCAAAATAAAACCAAATACATGGGGATCTTTCATTGTGAGTAGTTCTTCTATCACATTGCTGTTCATTAATTGCTAAGATTTGCTTGCATCCAAGTGTATACTTAAATCATTGGCAAACTAATATAAAAACAATAAATTGGTAGTGAAAAAGAAGGCTTTCCTTTGTTTTCTACCCAAATGTGTTTGTTTTGCTACATTCCATGACCCCTTTCTCAGAGTTGTCTCTAACCTACATTCATTACTGCTGAAACTGGATGTTTGATCCACACCCAATTTTTACAGTGTTTTTGAAGTACAGGAGTGTGGGAATTGTATCAGATGTGGAAAAAAAAGTTCTTTTGTTTTATAGCTTATTTCTACTTTGGTTATTTTTAGTCCCTGAAAATTTTTTTTTATTAAAAATAATTGCAGTCCTTGGCACATTGAAGACAATATGATTACTGAATGAATTTACATAATTATGTCTCTTTCACAACTTATTCATACTTATTTTTTATTGTTTTAAAACAATACAGTAGTTAGAATGGAGACATAACCTCCAAATCTGAAGGTCAAAGGATGGCAGGGAACAAGAATAAAGTAGCAAAGGTCAGGAGAGCTGCAGTGATGTCGGACTTCTCAGACCAAGTACTAACTGTATCTGCTCCCGATGAGACCCCAGAACCAACTGAGGAAAAGACCCACAAGCACTGGGCCATTCCCTACACCAGTTTTTTAAATAACAGAAATGTGTCTAGTACATATTTTCTCTGTTATAAAAGTATAGATTCCTAAAGGTATAGATAGTAGTGGTAGGAACTACATCATCCTGAATAGAGGAAGCATGCTTTTCAGTTAGTAGGAATTATAGAGAATGTTGAGTGAAGGAATTCCTTTAACTAGTTTTAAAATACAGATGTTTACAAAACCAGATTTCAAAATACTTAAGGGAAATATAAGTATGATTGCCCATCTGTTAGAGGAATTCAGCTGTGGATTACATATTTCCTAGTGCCCATAGGAGGCATTGTTGAGTGATCTCAATATTCATTCCTATATTGCCTGTAATCCTTTCTGGATCCTTGAGAGGACACTGTATGTGGTTATCATAACTTGATTGTTTTCACAAGGAATAGACCTTATTTGGTAGGCCATTCTGGGGGGAAATGAGGTAAAAAAGAAATGCAGGCTGGTTTGAATGGTCTGTCTTTGTGTTATATGTACATCCATGAATCAAAACCCTTGGCATTCAAAGCCTAATTCTCTTTGTATCTCGCTCACATTTTTCTTTTTCATCCTGAGGATAACTTGTAAAATGTTATGAAATATCCATTTAGAATCTAAGTCTAGATGGCAGCTTCTGTGGGAGAAGGTAGGCTTATTAGTGGTTAACTTCCAGAATAGGCAGTTTGTGTAATCTAGAACCCTAGTTCTATTCTCCTGAGAATTGTGCAATTTGGGGGAGTCACTGTACACTACTTATATATTTTTCAAAAAGATGTGAGAGGTGTGTTAAACTATTACAACACATGTTAACTCTCCACAAGGAATAATCTGGTTTAAAGGGTCAATCATTTCACTGCTAAGAACTGTAGTATAGATCAGTAGTTCTTGAACAAAAAATGGGGAAACTTGCCATCTTTAGCAAGTGGCTTTTAGCCTCACCCTAGGCCCTTTTCCCAGCACAGCCAGATAAGAGAAGAAAGGCACAAGGGATGTTTTGGTGCAAGAAGTGCTTGTCACTCCTATTAACTCTCTGTTGGCTGGGACTCAGTTTCTTAGCCTGAGGGAGGCTGTGACTATCTACTTTGTGTCCAGGAAAATAAAAACAGAAACAAAAACACAACACAAAAGAAAAAAAACCAAGCCTGTATTGGGAATGAGTGACAGGCTTTGTCTCCTGTGGCTACTCACTGTTACCTGACTTGACTTTCCGGCATTCTGATAAATAGGTTTATTTAAAGAGAAAAGAAAAAAGAAAGGTAGTGGCCTTGCCCTTTTTCACAGCTACTCACATGCATGCCTTTGGCACATATTTAAGATTGCTAGACATGGTTTCCATGTCTAGTACTTGTAATCAAAATATAAATTTCTAAGCTAACAAATAATTACAAAACAATTCTAGGGCCAAGAAAAATAAGCTTGGGTGTCACATTGGAGTAAGTCCTAAATTGGGTTTGAGGAAGAAACAGGAAACTAGAAGCTGGATGATGGCAGTGGTAGAATTTAGAAGGGAACTGAGAGTTGGAGCCAATGCTGTATGTCATATGCCTTTGTATGTGTGCTTTAAATCCACTTCCTAGACAGCAGCAATGCCCATGTCATAGGCAGCCAATGGAGACAGAATCAGGGGATAGATTTATCTCCTGCAAGGAGTTTTGAAGGGAGGGATAGAGCTCTTGCATAGAAAGCAGAAGAATTTTATTCTAACATAAAGTTAGCTAACTCTATACCTGATTGTGTTAGACTTGAAATTCCTGTGTTGAAAAGTCAGTAACATCAGTGAGAATATAATCAACCATAGAACACACTTGTGGGTTCATATTTAATGTTGTGTGATGGTTGAAATTGTGGTTGCAATTAAGATTTCACTATATAAAATGCAATTAAGATTATATACCTTGTACCCAGTAAGATGAATAACAGTGAAAAGAAAAGTCAAAAGAACAGTCAAAAGAAAAGATGTTTCAAACTTTAGTGCTGTCTGTGGGTGACAAATATACAAGTGTTTTTCAAATTGACTGGTGACTCCAAGTAACTATGGGATTGAGACTCCCAAGAATACTGAGTACAGCTTAGTCAGGAGGGGAAAATGGTTATGATGCTTAACTGGGACTTTCAAATGAAACCTGGAAACAGTAAGCATGATTTTTGTGTTCTAGGCTTATCAGTACTGAGCTGTTCCACTTTTGTAGAGTCTCATATGTCAGGAACCACAAGTGCTGAAGAAGATACAGAGTTAGCAACTCAGATTCGGCTAACATTTGGAATCTTTCAGATTTGTGACTTTGACATTTATCTCTTCTTTACAAATTTTTGCCACATCTTCAAAACTTAGATAACCAACCATATCCAAAGGCTATGAAGAGCCTGAGTGTTTATATGGTCACTGCTGTTTTCAGTAATACATATGGTGGGAACACCTGAGGTGGCCTAAAGAGAAGCTATAGTTTATATTTAGTTATTTATCATTTATCTTGGTAAAATACTAATAAGCATGGTTAATACAAACTACCCAAGATCTTAGTCTAGGGAATGATGGATGGTTTCTATTAATTTTTAGGGTCATTCCACCTTTCTCTATCTTTCTGTGTGCTTGAGAGTCTAACTATAATCTATGTTTACAGATTCCTTATAGTCTGTCTTTCTATTAGTTCATTCAGTATAAGTCATTGGTTAAAAAATGGAGTCAATAAGCAGAGTAGGGATCCCTTCATGAAGTGGAATCCAAGTGTATCTCTAAACTGGAAGTCTTAACATCTTGTCTCAGCTTCCCAACCTCTTAGTTTAGCTTTTCACAGTAGCTCCCTTAAGAATGGCTACATCACCACAATAGTATCTTCAGGTTACTGAGCTATTGTGTGTGTGTGTGTGTGTGTGTGTGTGTGTGTGTGTGTGTGTGCTTCCTGTGATACATCTAGATAAGCACTACCTTCATTAATATTCCACCCAGTTACCTGGATTGATCATGCCCTCTGGTTCCTTCTAGAACCCCAAAAGCTCAGAAAGTTATTTAATTTATGAAATATCTACTGAGTCACTTTCTCAATAAACACAACACTGATAGACATATTTAGTCAATATTCTGAAAGCATCTCACCCCAAAGGTTTGGATTAGGATTATGGATTAGTCTTTAACAGTTTTAGTGTAAAGGTGTATCATGCTTCATAAATCCTTTCTGTTCACAAATCTTACTAATAATCAGCTAAATGTGTAAAATTTAGATGGTCTCAAATGACACTAGTAGTCCCAATGAAAATTGTCATGGGGATGCTAATTTAAATCAATCCCCAAAGTGGGTACAGTCTTATGTGTGAGTTCACAATTATAATATTCTTGTGTTTACTGCTTTTCTGTTAGATCTCTATTCCATTTCATCACTTTTTCATTAACAGAAGGAACTTCTTACTACATTTCAAGATATCCTAGGATGGAATGCTCATTCAGTAGCACTAGCATTATCTAATTATCTCATAGCCCCTTAATTCCTTTATAAAAATAAATTCAGATTTTGAACTTTTGCCAGTGTATGCATTGCTCAAGCTGCGTTCATAGTAAGACTTGGAAGATTTCTCAAACCTGGGTATTTTTCTGAATGCAGCTGCCCAGGAGAAGATGGTACACTCCCCAGGGCCAATCAGTAATGGCCCAATGACTACTGCTCTGCCGTCTAGGCTTCTCACAAACTGACTAGAATTGATGTGTGGAAACCATGCTCATTAGAGCAGTGCACAGCACAAGAGTGGCAGAGTAAGTGTGGAGTGTTTTGGGTGAATGTGCCAAAGAAGTAGGAGCTAACCAGAATATATGATAGGGGCACGGGTCATGCATTTAGTTTATGTGCCTATTAGTTCACCGACATTTTATTGAGTACTTTTATGATTGGTACTGCCTTGGATAACTGCCACCAGCACCGTTTAATAAAAATGCATGCCATACAAATACAGTACTTTTAAACCATATGAAAAATTTCAGTCTGAACGGATAAAATTCCCTAACCACTCTTAGCAGATCATAAGATTAGCAGGAAAAACTCCATACCATCAGGCTATGCAGTTCTGTAGATGGGTACCATAGGTAACTCTGGGTATTTAGTAGCTGACATAGAAGGGAGGGATGAGAGATGAGTCACATAGATGACTCAGCAGAGGATGTAGGCAGGTGTAGAAGCCAACTACAGTATATCTAAGATTTGTAGTTGCATTCTGGTACCAAGACTTTAGAATACATGTATATCGTCCTCATTTTAATTTTTAAGATTTGATTTATTTTATTTTGTGTGTATGTGTGTGTGTGTATGCACACATGAGTACCCACAGAGACCAGAGCATAGTGTTAGATACTCTAGAACTGGAGTTGCAGGTGCCTTTGAGCTGCCTGATGTGGGTGCAGGGAATTGTTCTCTGGTCCTCCATCAGAGCTGTAAGTGTTCTTCACCACTGAGCCATTTCTCTACTCCAGGCATCTCAAGCAGCTTTTTACCAAATATTACCATGAAAGTTAGCATATCTCATGGGGAAAATACTGCAACAGTGATTACATAATGATAAAATAATTGCCTTCTTGCCTAATTTTTACTTATTATGAAACTCAGTAGTCTATTCCTGGTGGATTTGGAAAACTCATGGGTAATACAGCTTTTAAAAGTTTTTCTTTGGGAGTCAAAATAAAACATGACATTCAAAATTAATTGAAGTCCGTGCTTGTGACCACTGAGGTAAAAATATTTCCAAATTAAATTAAAAGGGTCCTTTATTTTATTACGATGATCATTCTTTTCCTTCAATGGTTATTCGATCTGAAAGGACTGAAGTCTGCAGATGAAAAGAAGTCATTTACCAGAACATTTAGTGGAAGAACATTTAGTGGGAATGGGGCTATCAAACAGGGAAAAGGTCATCGCACTGTCTGCTATGTGCAAGTTTGCACGGCCACTTATCTGTCCTATTTTGAGGTAGTTTACAAAAGGACAAGGTATACACTTACAACTTGTGCGAGGCCAAAGTTAAAGTACAAACCGATCAGTGTAATTGAAGCACGTGAGTCAGTTGGCTGTAAAACTATTTTTTTTAATTGTTGTTTCATTTTTATTTTGAGACAGGGTCACTTATAGTTCAGCCTGGTCTCAAAGTGGTGTGTAGCTGGTCTGGCTTTGAATTTCTATTTCTCTTGCTTCCACATCTCAAGTGCTGGGATTATAGGCAGTCACCACCATGGCTGGTTTAAAAGTCTATTTATTAAAGTCCTTGTTACTTTTAGGAAGAATGTCCCATGTTTCTAGAGATTGATGACATGGTTAGTCCTGTGTCTGTGCGTTCAAGGTTTGAAGATGTGCTGCCAAAGGAAGTTCCACTTCCCATCTATACTTTGGTTTTACTTTCCATTTATCGCAGATGTGAAACAAACACTGCCAATCAAGTCAGCGAGACCACATGTACCAGCCCCTTCTTCCTTACAGCTCTCAGATGATTGGTTTAATCTTTTCTTCACAGTTTATTGTTGTTGTTTATTGACTATAGCTAAGGCAGGCACATTATATCTCCACCTACACTATTAAATGTTTTTTAAATGAAGACATTTAATTTTAATTCTAATTTAATCTGGTGTGTCCTTAACTGTTTCTTTATGGTAAAGTATACAGCTATGTTCTGATGAACATTCCAATTTCTTTAGATGCTATAAAGATATAGATATATATATCTAAGATGCTATAGATTGCCATAAGACATTATTTATTTTAGCTTCTGAAAAGTAATATGTTTTCATTTTATCATTTATTGTAAATTTATTTATATTGCAGTGTAACTGAGATTTGGATTGAGAGTCTTGATTCTAATTTTGTTAAATTAATCAATTACTATATTTTTGTAGATTTTAAAAAAGGAATATATCATTACTTCTCTCTTTCCTCTTCCAAACCTTTCTCACAGCCCCCACTCCCTCTCAAATTCATGGCCTCTTCTTTAAATTTTATTGTTACATATCTATATAATATATAAATATGTAAATAAAATCTCCCGAATCCACTTAGTGTTGCTTATATGTATACAATTTCAAGGCTGCAATTGGTAGTGAATAACGAATTTGGATGCTCGTTCCTAAGGAGCTTAGTTGTAGTTGTTAATTGCCTATAGTTCTATGTCTAGGAGTGGGGTAGAGTGAGACCTCCCCCTCCATATTAGCATGTGTACTTGTGTTGTCATTGTTAAGATCTTGTTTATGGAGCTATATTGTTAGGATATCATAGTTTTCCTGTCCTTTCTAGGAGATACAGCTGACTTCCTGGTTCTCTGGCTCTTACAATCTTTCTTGCCCCTGTTGCCATTGTTAAGGCCTTGTATATATAGAAAGCCATATTGTTAAGTTATGATAGTTTCTGTGTCATTTCTAGGAGACACAATCTATAGCTGACTCCCTGGTCCTCTGGCTTTTACAATCTTCCCTTATGTTCTCTCAGCTTTTGGTGTGGAGATGATGTAGCTGTATTACCTGGGCTGAGCATCCCATAATCAGTTTCTTTTCATTTTGATCAGTTGTGGCTTCTGTAGTGCTCTTTGTCTTCTGTAAGGAGAAGTTTCTTTTCAATGAGTACTGACAGCTACACTTATTTGTGGATACAGAACTATGTACTTAGAATGCGGTTAGGAACTATAATGGTTAAGGGAAGCGGCAGTGGTCGGTTCTCCTCTAAGATCCATGGCCTCACCAGCCCCAGACTGTTGTCTGGGTTTCTGCTTCCAGGTATGAATTGCCTCCTGTTTATCAGGCCTTACATCCAATTAGGCAGCTGCTGGTTACCACCAATATATGAGTTATTCTACCATGTAAACTTAAACTTTCAGCTTCAGATTCTTTGTAAAGCAGGACAACAGTCCTTAGGTTGTAATACTCCTTTGAATACATGTACATTAAAGGAACTAAAAAGTATTTTACAGACAATAAGGAAATGGAAAAGTGGCTTAGAATTCAGATTAGAGTTTACCTCTGAAGAACCAAATTGTATGAGAAATCTCAGGGAACCAGGCACCATACACCAGCTGATATGAGGCCCCTGACACATTTACAGCAGAGGACTGCTGAGTCTGGGTTCAGTCAGAGAAAATACACCTAACTCTCATGAAACTGGAGGCCCCAGGAAGTGGGGAGGTCAGGTTTGGTGGGTGGTGGGGGCATCCTTGTAGAGACAGGAGGGAGAAGGGGGGAAGTATGGGATATGGAACAGTCTGAGGGTTGACAGGGTGGGGGCAGGAATAAAATCTGGAGTGTAAAATAAATATATAACTGAATAAATAAATAAAAGATTAAAAAAATAAAACTACAAAAAATTTTTTAAAAAGAACTAAATTGTATCTTCAGAATGACTAAAAAGTAATTCATCTTTCAGAGTTAGCCACAAGAATGAACAAGGACAAATGCTATTATTTTAGGTGCAAATATTGGAATAAGTTTGGTTTGCCTACATTAAGAATGGGTAGGAAATATCAGCATTGTGTACAATCTTGAGGCAAGTATACATCAGCAGTATCTGAATCTTAAACTCAGATATGTCTAAAGGGGCTTATTGATTAGGTACACTATGCTGGATTCTATTTAGATAGGATTCTGGAGGCATCTGTGGTGCTACATAAATCCCATGGCCTTGTACACACTAGGTAAGCACTCCTACCTTTGATCTCAGACAATTGAGCAGAAGCAAGGAAATCCTTCCCAGGAACAAGGTAATCTGAAACAAGAGAGGATCTCTTCAAATTCTTTGTAAGGGGACTCTATTGGTCAGGATTCTCCAAGAAGCAGTGCTTGAATAGAGATATTAAATTTAAAGAATTAACTTGCATTATCGTGGAGGTTTGGCAGACCCACAATCTGCAGAGAGTAAGAGAGCCTACTGGAAGTGGTCTGTTGGAACAATCCCACTTTTCAAGGGTAGGCAAGTTTTTTCTGGAGAAGGTCTTTGACTGGTGAAATGAGGCTCACTGCTGCAGCATAAATGAGATTTTTTATACACAAAATCTATTTATTTAAGCAATCCTATAAAACAGCACTATCACAAAAATACTTTTTGAACACACTTCTGTGTATATTGGCCTATTTGTTGTGTCATATAAAACTTAGATGTCCCAGAAACTTGTCCTGGGAACTCATCTTGGACAGCAAAGTATACATAGGTCTCATGCCTTAGATGACATAGAGAACATAGGTCTGAGTCTGTTCTTGATTCTTGTTTTAAGCTTACTTTGATGTCTGCGACTGCTAATACTTTGAGTCCACCTGATCACACAATCGGTCTTTCTGTTTATATCCTTTGTCTGTACTTCTATTTTGGGGATCCTCCTGCCAGGCCATGTAGCACCTTGATCTTAGCCTTTTGAGATCATCTCCTTTAGTCTTCTGCACAGTAAACCTGGCTTCCACATTCCTGATTTAAGGTAAACTCACATGGAGCCATCAGTGTCTTAAAATCTAATCTCTTCCATTTAGCTTTGCATATTTCTACAAGTTATTGGTTTCCCTGAGATTTTCATGACTATTTCAGATCCTCTGAGTCTTCAGCAACTATTTCCACCAAACATCAGATCTGACACGGCATGTCTCTGCTCTTTAATTTGAATAAATTTATTTTCAGGCTATACTTGACCCCTTTGTATGCTTCCCAGTGTTTTATGTGAAAGGCTACTTATTAGATATGGTGCCATTCTTTTAATCATTGAATATGTGTGGTGTTGCCCTCCAGCTCAGCATTCTTATTTTGTTTCATTGTGGCTTTTCTTCTAGGGGCCTGTGGTTTCCGTATGCCCTTGCTTTGAGCAGCCGTTTATTGAGTTGTTGCTGTGTTACTTAGCCCCTGCAAGCTCTCCATCTCACCTGATACTACATCCTTGAAAGTGCTGTGCTAGCTCTCCAGCCTTCCAGATCGGATCTGATTTCCTGGGATTAAATTCTAGACATGACTTTGCAGTTTGCCATCTGCCTGGTTGGGGTGGGCTGAGGGAGCTTCTTAAAGGTTTTCTGTCAGATATGTCTTCATTGACACTTTTAAATTTTACTATGTGTCTACTTGTTGATATTTTCCTCTATTTTTTTTCTTTTTTCTGAGACAGGGTTTCTCTATATAGCCCTGGCTGTCCTGGAACTCACTCTGTAGACCTGGCCTCGAAGAAATCCTCCTGTCTCTGCCTCCCAAGTGCTGGAATTAAAGGCGTGCGCCACCACTGCCTGGCTGATATTTTCCTCTAGCGACATGATAAATTTTTTTTTTTTTTGTCTGTAGAATAATTTTAAGACCCAAACAAATAGCTGTAGCTTTAAAATTACTTCAAGTAATTTCCTTGATAATATTTCAGTAGCTTGGAACATTTCAAAAAGGAAGCACCCATTTTCTAGTGATTTGAAAGGAGAAATTTAAACCAAGAGGCTTTTAGATTGTGAAGATAACAATTTTACAAACACTTCCAGGGTTACGGAACAATAAGGTCTGACTCATCGAATAGCTTTCTGTGGCATTTATTTTTATCGTTCTATGATAGATACATATTAACATATAGTTATTTTCTTTGAAAAAGTATATTCTCTTCTTTTAAAATGTATGTGACTTTTCTAATAAATATTCCACAACTTCCTGTGTATTATAAAACATGATTCCTGAAATAGTTTTACTTTGATGCACAGTGTTTAGGATCTTCTGATCAATAGCACATTTCAAGCCTTTAATACAACCTGATTTATGTCCATCAAATCATAGATGTAGTTTGCAATAGTAGAGATGACTTGATTTCAGTTCTATTGTAGCAGACTAATCAATCAATATTTCAAAACAGAGGCTTTCTTAATGAGATTATATATGAGTATTGATTTCAGTTTCTATATTAACATGGACAGCAAGCATTCTCAAACTTAGACAATTCAAAATACTGTTCATAAGGAATATATTTAAAAGTTTCAATGCTTTTCCTAAAGAACTTTTATAATAAATCACAAGTTACCCAGCCCACTCACACAAGCCTACTCCCACCAGGGCTAGACCCTCTAGGAGGTTCTGGGGCTGTGGACGTAAAACCACCTTACGTCCTAATGCTCTTTGAGTTTCTCTGGCACTGGGACATTTCACAAGGCACATTGACTATGGGTAAGTGCATAGGACAGAAGAGAGAGACACCATTGCAGATCAGTGCAGGTGAGCTCAGGCTTAGAAGTTTCAGTGATTGCAGAGTTGTTATCATGAACGCACGAACAGAAGGAAGTTGCCGCTCTGAGGGTCTTCAGGATCTGTGTTGGTGTTCCTTCCCTTGGCATAGAAGTCAGGCTCTGTGGGATCAATGCTGAAATGGAGAATATGGCTTCTTGTCCGACTTTGTGATAACTGCCAAGGTATGTATGTCATCTCTGAAACTAAGGATAAGGATTCGGTGTTAATTAGGATTTAGATGTACAGTTTACATGCTTTAAGGATCTGTTGCTCCAGGCGTTGAACTTTTCCTTTGCTTTTATCTGTTTATCTTTATTTTCTCTTTATTTTTATAAATCAGTTTATGTGTAAATAGCAGTCACGATTCCTGTGATATCAGTTTTTCCCAAATATATATATACAACATGTCTATCTCAAATAAAAATAGCAAACCTAGAGAACTTCCTATGTGTGTTGTATTTTATTGCTGGCATGTGTATGTGTGTACAATATATATGTACAGCTTAATGTGTGTATTCATGGGTCTATGTGAAGACCAGAGTTCCATGCTCAGAGCCTTCCTCCATTGTATTCCACTATGTTTTAATGACAGAATCGCTCACTGCCCTAGAGTTCTCTACTTCATCTAGACTAGTACGTGGGTGAGCTTAGGGATCCTTGGGTCTCACATCTCTATTCTAGAACTATAGATGCACACCACTGTGCCCAGCCTTTTACATGAGTGCTAGAGATCCAAATTCAGATCCCCATGCTTGTGTAGCAAGGACTTTATTGGCTAAGCCATCTTCCTACCTCTCGCTTGGCAGAATTCTAAGCCATAAGAAAGAGTATACAATCTTGGTTTAATGATGAGCTTTTAGGTCTAACACCAAAAGTATCATCCATGAAAGAAAAACACCCTTAATAGAACTTCTTCAACAATTTCTGCTTCATGAACATGACAGTTGAGGAAATTAAAAGAAGTCACAGACTGGGCCAGAACTCTATAAAACATATATGAAAACAGGATGGAATCTATACCATACAGAAACATCCTAAAATCCCACAATGAGAAGACAATCCAGTTAAAAAGCAGGTACATGATCTGAATAGAAATTTTAGCACAAGAGACATACATGGGAAATATGCATATGACAACAGGCTTGTTCTCATAAGTCATTAGCAGGTTTCAGTTTCCAAGTCATGAACTTCTGCTGTACTGCTATCACACTGGCAGCCGTACTGCTGTCCTAATGGCTGAACATTGACAGGGTTAAATGCAGGCCGAGATCTGGAGCAATAAAAGCTCTTGTTCATTGCTGGTTGAAAGGTTTTCTGATAAAACTGCACATAATCTTTCTGCATAATCCAGCAGAAATGCTTCTGAATATTGACTTAAATGAGCTTAACAGTGTCTACAGAGAAGCTTTCACAAGAATGTCTGTGGAAGCTTTAGTCTTAATTGTTGGAAAGTGGCAGCAGTTGGAATTTCCTCTAATCAGAGACTCAATAAATAAACCTTGATACATTCATACCATGGGTTCTTATTTAGTGATAAAATTGATCTATTTAGATTTGGGAAGAAGTCTTAGCGAATATTACCAGCTGAAAATAAGCCAATGCCAAGAGGCTGTGTATACTGAGTACAACCCTAGTGTGCGATAGCAAACAAGGCAGACAGTGAGACAGGCTGGAGAGCGAGGACATGGCATTTGCCAGGCACTGAGGTTGCTCTGCGTCATACTGTAACGTTGGGTCTGCAGCATAGATTTGGCAAAGCCTTCCGGGGTGTGTGATACAATAAGTGAATCTAGTTGAAGCAGCTCATTCTATTTCAGTATTTATCACTTACAATAAACTACCACACCAACCAATGTTAACAGTTGTGGCAGCTTTGGGCCAAGGAAAGGAAGTAAATAAATATTTTGATTATTATTTTTCTTTGTAAACTTAAAAGTGCAGTACTGAAAAACAGTAACAAAACTCACTCTGAAATGCCTAGAAAAAAATGGAGCAGCATCTAACACTCCCCTAAAACAACTGGCTAATTGTGCGCTACTCCCTCCATGGTTAGCGAAGTCAGTTATTTCCTATTTCATAGTTGTTCTTTCAAAAAAATGCTTTTCTACTCATCCCCTCTTTTCAATATTATTATCTGCTTTAATACATAATTTAGTCATAGGACACTGAGGAAAGGAAGATTTCTAAAAGGCAACTTTGCTATCATAGTAATATATGTACTTATTTTGCCCTAATTTATTCAATAAATACCAAATATATACTCTGAACACTTGGTTCCAGTGTTAAATTAAAATCTTACAGTATTGCAGCAGGTAAAATATAAATAAAAAGACTTTTTGTGATTTGGCAAAACCTTTTAAGTTTATGGTAAATGTTGAGAGGAAGCAATTGGAACTGTTGGATCAGGGATATTATTGTAACTGATATTCATTTTAGAAAGATCTTCTCAGTTGCTGTGCAGCATCCCAACAAACATGAATAGGACTGGAACTGGAAATGAAAGGCAGCTCATGTCTCCAGACATAGCACAGTGGTCATTTTGCTGTGCTTGCTCTGCTCCCTTGTTTTTCTCATGTGCTAAGTGATGGCCAAAAGCTGGCACTGTGTAGCCAGGCTGTCAGTGTTGACATTCGGACGCCATCCCTTCCTAGCACAGAGATGGAAGCATGGTATTAAATCTACTCATAGCTCAGTACTTAGACACACATAATAGTGGCTATAGCTAAGAAGTGTGAGAATTATATAAACCAACTCACTGGAAGTGTGGGACTTAAGGAGCCCCACAGAGTAAGTGGTGGGCATATGCTCTTGATCATATTGACCTTAGGGTGTTAGTGAGAATGTCATCATTCTAAAGGTATTCTAAAGGTTGCACTGTGACAGTGTCAACTTTGGAATCTTGCTAGGGATAAGCTACTGTAAGTGTTGATCTGTCTCTTTCATACTGCAGCTGTATTGCTAAAACTCTTAATAAAAACTGTACTCAGTTCTAAAGTAGAGTCTCTGCATGCTGGCTTCGGGAATTATTATAGGTATACAATTTTTCTTTTTTTTATGTTATTTCACTCCAAGTTCATATTTTCCTGAAGACAAATAGTTATACTTTCAAAAACTGTTAACAGTTTATTATTATAAATTGTGTAATATATTACTCTTTATTTAGATTCAGATTTTAGCATGTGTTTGGTATGAATTGTGTTCTACGTTACTTTGTTTGCAGTTTGAATGTGATGTTTACTTTTCTAGTTTTTTTCCTTTTTCCATTATCACACTTATCTGTACACACAAACACCCCCCCACACACTCACACACACACACATATACAAACACTCATATGTGTCACCATTCCTACATAACCAAATATACACACATAGAGACTTCCAGCTCTTAGAGGTGTGCTACAAACCTAATTGAAAGGGCTAACATGCCCAGAGTGTATGCAACTTCCTCTCCTTTCTTTCTTACCTCAGACATTATTGTTTTTGCTCCTTGCTCATTGTTTTAGATATGTAAAACATTTAAATTGTCACTATTTTAATAAACCATAATGAGCTCAGTATGTTTTGAAAGTCAAACATAGGCCCATAGGCCAAAGCTGTTTTTTTTAAACTAACTTTTACTTTTAAGGTTTCTTTTCTTTTCTTTTCTTTTCTTTTCTTTTTTGAATTTTCAAGACAAGGTTTCTCTGTGTAGCCCTGGCTGTCCTGGAACTCACTCTGTAGACCAGGCTGGCCTCGAACTCAGAAATCTGCCTGTCTCTGCCTCCCAAGTGCTGGGATTAAAGGTGTGTACCACCACTGCCTGGCAAGGTTTATTTTCTTTACGTGAAAAAGAACTCACATTATTTGTGTCTATATATATATATATATATATATATATATATATATATATATATATATTAATTGGAACTTAGTAAAGGGGCAGTACAAATAGAGACTCAAGTCAAATTGCCCAGGGCAGATATAAAGAACCATGTAGCTATATACACCATATACTACTGTTAGCCTCATCTCCAGGATAATATTTTCAAATGGGGAAAAGACAAAATCTATATTGCTAATAACTCTAGATTTGACTTAATATAGCCTAAGCTCATACTAGAAAATATTTTAATTATGTCTCTTAAAATGTCTTTAATTATGTCTCTAAAAAGAGTCCCTGATTAAGCATTTAAATATTTTGCACAGTGACATTTATTTTCTATGTACACATTCTCATTCCTTTGTAGCAGAGGCACAACATGGTTAAAAAATAACACACTCATAAACTTTAGCAGCCCATAGTAGTCTGTGAGTCTATCTGCAGATGACTCTTGAGTACTGCTCTGAACTGCTAAACTCTATTGCTTCCCACCAACAGTAGAATGCCCATTTCCCCATTTGAAATTATCTTGAAAGATATAGAGAAATACCTCATCCATCTGCAAAGGCACAACCAACTATATTTATTTTTGGAAATAAGGGAGGGAGTTGTTATGCTCTATACATAGACTCTACAAGTAGAGCAGTTGTATAACATGGTCTATCTGTGTAAATTACACTTTCTCCATGGCTCATTTAACTGCTTGAATTTGGTACATTTCCTTTCAACCCAAAGCACATCTGATGCAGATTTCTTGGGATGCTCATGCTCTATCTGGGTTTTAGAAGCCACAGACCTCATTTACAGGTGCATGCACAATATGGACCTTTGGAATCATCCCATCCTCTATAAGTTTAACATTTTCACTGGGAAAGAAAATAATATGAGAAAACGTGCTTTATACTTTTTATTGTTGTTATTGTAACGGACTGTGAGTCAGTTAACTCACTGATGTGTAAAATTCTAAACTGACAGGTTGAGAAGCAGAGAGAACCAAGTGTCCTAGCTTATGCAACCAAGTTCCAAGTGAACTATTCCAGTTTGAAAAGACTTACTTCGTACCTTTTCTCCTCTGAAAATGCTTGTGTGTTTTTCAAGTCAAATGCAGCTTACTTTGATAGCTGGTGCTTAAATGTTAGAATTTCTAGTTGGGGTGTAAAATCAGTTATTCTTTGTAAAGTGGTTAAATATTTGGAAATGACTTGATTTCATAACTTTTTAAAATTAAGTGTGAAACTAACTGGAGGTTAAAATTCTTACAGTTCACTCAATTCTTGAGGATTTATGAACTTTAGAATAAAAACCATTTTTATATTCTTTGTCCAAGATGCTGCTTAGTGGTTTCCATCCTGTGTATCATGACCCCTTTTGGTGTTACATATCAGATAACCTGCATGTCAGATATTTACACTATGATTCATAACAGTAGCAAAATTATAGTTATAAAGTAACAATGGAATAATTTTATTGTTGGAGATCACTATAACATGAGGAACTGTATTAATGCATTGCAACATTAAGAAGATTGAGTATCATTGCTCTAATAACCAAAGTTTATATCTGTAGTTTTGAGTATCACACTTAAAACAGAATAAAACAACAAAATAATATTGTCAAATGTTTGCTTAGTCCACAAAAAGAATAGTTTAGTTCAAGGTTTTTTAAGATTAAAAGCATGATGTTAAATATGGATTGCTGTCACTGTTGCTTCCCCATTAAAACCTGATGCCTAGTAAAATATATTAGTTTCACGTTATGCTAAATCACTGTAGGTGATTTCCACTTACACTACTTATGAATTTCTAATTTAAAAATATAGCTTTCATAGTAGCATATATGTTATTCATCATAGTATGATCTTTACTACCTTGGAAAATATACATCTCACATAAAGAATTAAAAAATCATATTTAATATAACTAACTTGTAAAATTTGAAAACTACAGGTAAATATTTCCTATCTTATTTTGGGCCTCTCTTAGGCACATGAACAACTGAA
This sequence comes from Rhynchomys soricoides, assembly GCA_019843965.1. NCBI lineage: Eukaryota > Metazoa > Chordata > Mammalia > Rodentia > Muridae > Rhynchomys > Rhynchomys soricoides. Next base: position 11,964,045 of record JADRCH010000019.1, on the reverse strand, counting down.
GTAGGAGATGCAATTCATAGCACTGCGCTCAGTTTCTAGATAGTATGATGATTGATTTATTAATTAATTAACTATAAATTAATTAATTAATTAATTGGTGGACACAGAGAAGATGGCACAAGGATAAAGTAGTATCCTCTGTCACTATAATATGCTTGTCCTGTATTTTATCTGGCTTACCTGTATGTTTAAAAAGTGTTTTGTTTTATATTGCTTTGTTTACTTCTTTTGCATATGATAAACTGAAGTTATATACTCATTTATTCTCTTAACAGATATCTATCAAATACTTACATTTTTTGCCATGCACTATTTTAAACACAGGGTTACAGCAGTATGCAATGCATTTGCTTTAATAAAACAATATTCTGATTGTGTGTGAGTGAGATAGCAGAGAATCAGTTAATAAAGCAATAAATGTAGCACTTACCAGACTTTTAAACTGCAGTGAAGGTTATTTAAGCAGAATCACAGGGATGGAGGGAAGGCATATTGTACTATTCTCTGGGTAGCAGTGAACATCTATCCAATGAAGGGTAATATGCTGCAAATAGAGATCATGCGAACTTAACTCATGATCCATATGTATGTCAGTACAAGATCATTATAGGCAGCAGTTATGAAAAGATCATATTTACTGTACTGGAAGAATGGAGAAAGTGGAATGAGCGCAGAATATGGCAGGGAATGTTATATTGGTGGCCGAGGACAGCTTCTGTGAGTTCACTTTGATCTTATATGGAAAGCCCAGAGGATTTATTGTAGTGGGATGACGTGATCTGCTTATGATTTAAAGAGAATATTATCTCAGTTAGACTTAATATGGAAATATTAAGTATACAAAGGCAAGAGCATAGGACACCAAATGAACAGGACCAGAACTTTCTCACAACACATATAATTAAAACACTAAATGTATTGTATAAAACAAAGAAAATGTATTAAAGGCTGCAAAGAAGAAATACCATGTCTCATATAAAGGCAGACAGACCCATTATAACAACACATAACACTTCAGTGGAGGCTCTTAAAACCAGAATGGTCTGGACAGGTATTCTATCAACTCTGAGAGACTACAGACGGCATCCAAGACTACTATACCAACACAACTGTTTATTACAGTTGATGGAGAGAGAAAAGCATTCTATGATAAAACTAAATTTAAACAATATCTATAATGGATTTAGATTTACAAAAGGCCTAGTAGAGGGTTAAGTTCTGAACCAAACTACACCCAATAGGATACAAAGAATAAATAATAAACAAAGTACAGTTAAGCAAAGGAAGAGGAAGAAAATCCCAGACCATAGCACCATAATAATGGGAATCAATAAACAATATATTAATAACTCTCAATATTATTTCTCTCAATTTCCCCAATAAAAAGACACAGTCTAAGAGATTAGATTGGAAAGCAGTGCTCATTTAAGTATGCATTTAAGAACCACATCTCACCATCAAGGATAGACATCATTTCAGGTTAAAGGATGAAAAAGGTACTGCAAGGGAATGGACCCAAAGCAACATGGTGTAGCTATTTTAGCGTCAGATAAAATAGACAGAAAATTAAGTAAAGAGGATATCACAACATGAGCATTTATGGACCAAACACAAGGGCACCCAAATTTATAAAAGAACTACTATGACACCTTAAATCATAGATTGACTCCCACGTAGTGATGGTGGATGACTTCAGCACTTCACTGTCACCAATGGACAGTTCATCCAGACAAAAATAGAGAAATGCTGGAGCTAAATGATGTCATAAAACAAACGGATCTAGCAGTCACTTACAGAATATTCTATCCAAGGACTAAAGGATATACTTCCTTCTTAGACTCTCATGCAGCTTTCTCCAAAATGATTCACATATTAGAACACAAAGCAAATATCAACAGGTACAACAAAATTAAGATGATATCCTGTGGTTTTATATGACCATCACAGATTAAAGCTGTATACCAACAAAAACAGAAGCAGAAAGAATACAAACTCCTGGTTACTGAACAAATTATTACTGGGTGAAACTGGGTGAAGACAGAAATCAAGAACAAAATTTTAAACTTTTTAGAATTGAATGAAAATGAACACACAATAAATCAAAACCTATGGGAGACAATGAAGGTGGTTCTAAGAGGCAGGTTCATAGCACTGACTACATCTGAAAACTAGATAGATCTCATATTACTAATTTAGTGACACACCTGAAAGCTAATGCCCTAAAAGAGTAGAAGGGAAGAAATAAATAATCAAACTCAACTCTGAAATCAATAAAATAGAAATAAAAATGTTTTAAAGAACAATGAAATAAAGAGTTGAATATTTGAGATTGACAAACCCTTAGCCAAACTAACTAAAAGGCACAGAAAGAAGATTCAAAATAATAAAATTAGAGGTGAAAGATGAGATATCATAATAGACAACAAGGAAATTCAGACAATCATAAATATATAGTTCCAGAGTCTGTACTCCTCAAAACTAGAAAAACTAAAAGAAATGGATGAATTTCTTGATATATATATATATATGGTTTACCAAAGTTAAATTAAGATCAAATAAGCAATATAAATGACCCATAAACTCCAGTAAAAATAGAAACAGTAATTAAAAGTCACTAACCAAAAAACAGATCCCAGGTCCAGATAGATTCAGTGCAGAACTGTACAAGATCTTAAAAAAAACTTATCTCTAATACACCATAAATTATTCTGCAAACTACACATTGAAGCAATATTTCCTAATTCTTTCTAGGAAGCCACTATTAGTCTAACACAAAGTCACAGAAAGACTCAACAATAAAAAAAAATAATAGATCCAAAAAATCTCAACAAAATAGTTACAAAATCAAAGAATACAAATAGAAAACACACCATGATCAAGTGGGTTTTATCTCAGAGATTTGTTGGGGGGAGGTTCAACATAAACAAATTAATAAACATAATACATCACATAAACAGACTGAAAGACAATAAGCACTTGGTCATCTCACTAAAGGCAGAAAAGGCCCTTGACAAAACTCAACTTCATGATAAATGTTCTGGAGAGACTAGGGATACAAAGGACATACCTCAGCATAATAAAGGCAGTTTATAGCAAGCCCACAGCCAACAACATCTAAATGGAAAGAAGCTGAAAGCATTTCCTCTAAAATGAGGAACAAGTCAAGAATATCCACTGTTTTCATACCCATTCAATATAATAATATTCAAGTCTTAGAGAAATAAGACAACTGAAGGAGAACAAGGGTGTGTGTGTGTGTGTGTGTGTGTGTGTGTGTGTATGTGTGTGTGTGTATGTGTGTGTGCGTATGAAAGAAGAAATCAAAGTAGCTTTATTTGCAGATGACACAATTGTATATATACAAGACCCTCAGGCCTCTACCAGGAAAATCTGAAACTGTTAAATACTTCCAACAAAATAACAAGATAAAAAATTAACACTCAAAAATTAGTATCAAATTATATGTATACTGAGAATGAAATCAAAGAAACAGCATCTTTCATAATATCTCTCCCATACACACACGTGTGTGTATGTTTGTACATATGTATATATTTTATATATATGTATTATATGTGTGCATGTATATGTATTATATATGTGCGTGCACGCACACACACACACACATATGTACGTATCTTTGGATAACTCTAACCAAGCCATTAACAGCTTATACATAAATTTTAAGACCCTGAAGGAAGAACCTGAAGAAGACACCAGAAAATAGAAATATCTCTCATATTCATGCACTAGTAGGATTAGTATTGTGAAAATAAAGGGAAAATGACCAAAATGTATTGTATGAAAAATTACTTTAAAAAAACATAGCATTAGTTGAGCTCTCCTAGGGTTGTATATAAGAAAAGAATATATGTGGAAAAGAGAAAACCTGAAGCTTGGATTCTTCCATTGTCTGGGACTCAGATGAATATCAGCTGACTAGAAATGGATACTGAGAAGTTACAAGGCCAAGGGAGAACCAAGAAAGATGAGAATTAATGGACTCTTCAATGCTGTGAAGAAAATGATATAAGAAACTGCAAGAGTGATTGACTTGTCAAGTATTTTTTGAAATCTTCAATGAGGTGCTGGATTAAAATGGAGTTTGAGACATGACAGACATTTACTTCTTTATTATATCTGAGATGATAAAATATAGCATCACAGACAATCTGGATAGCTTACTAGTTATTCTGTTTAATGGATGTATTGATCAGCATTTCTAATATGATAGTCTCTTGCTTTCAGAATGTGTATGTGTGTTTGTGAAATAATGAGGTGTTCAAAAAAGACATACTGGAAGGGATAATTCCACAGCACTTCAGTATCTCCTTGAAATCTATGCTTGTGAAGCTGCTTCTGTGGCCCTTGTTTCAGGCTTCTTTTCAGAACTGTTTGTTTTTTAAGCCACACAATAAAAGACCCATAGTACTTGTAGTTAGAGTGCTAGTCATGTTTTGGTTTAAAAGCTTTAACTTTAGGCTTTGGGAATAATTACAACATCAAATATTAATTCAAAACATACTACCTGCCATTATTGATATGTTCTAAAATAAAGGATGTCTACCATGGTGGTTTGAATGTGAAGGGCTACCACAGGCTCATCTGTTTGAAAGCTTTATCCTCAGCTCTTGGAATCCTTTGGAAAGAATTAGGAGGTGTGGTCTTGTTGATGTAGGTGTGTCAACATGGGTAAGAGGTGGGGTTTTAAAAGCCTTGAACAATTCCCAGTGTCCTCTTGCTATCTCTTACTTGGAATCCATATATGAGCACTTAACTGTTACTGCCACCATGCCTTGTTCTTCTATCAGGTATTTGAACCCTCTGGAGCCATAAGCCCAATTAAACAATGTCTTTTATACGTTCTCTTGGTCATGGTGTTTGGTCACAGAAATAGGAAAGTAACTAAGATCCTGGCTCTGAAGACAGGAATATGAAAGAAATTTTATCACTCATACTATAAATAGGATAAAGATACTTCTCTCTTTGAGTAAAGAGACCTTCTTTTTGTGAAAAGTCCTGGGGTTTTTATGACAGGCCAATCCATAATACTTCTCCAACGGTACATTTCCTCAATTAGCATGATTTCACTGTTAGTGGTTCACGATACTATCTTCTTGGAGATTCATATTTATTCTACTTTTGTTAGATGAGATGGATTATCACCAACAGCCTATATATTTCCAGTTAGTAAAGAAAGGCTTCCAGCTAATTCAGAGATTAATCCAAGTATATCTGTCAAGTATTTATTATTTGCCACAGAAGGAATCTAGAAATTGAACATCCATGCTCTCTTTTGAATCCTCTGGGAATGGTAATAGTTTAATGCCGAAACAATGTCATTACTCAAATGAGAAGTAAAATGAAACTGTTTTTAATCCTATATTGAAGAATTAACATATAACATCATTTTGATGTTCCTTCTGTAAAATACAGTGATGGTAATGTTTATTAGTGTGCCAGCTATCTGTTAGTATAACAAAGTATCTGAGCTAACCAACTTGAGAATTAGAGAACTTTATTTTGACTCAATTTCAGAGTATCTAGTATATGATTATTTGGGTTTGCTGCTTTTTGCCTGTGAACAGGCACATTTAGTGAGCTTGTGATGGGATGACTCATTTACTTCATGCTGGTAGGAAATGAGGAATAAGAAAGAAGAGAGACCAGATACTCCATTTCTCCCTCAGAGCACATCCTCAACCACCTATCTATGTCTCTACAGCATCATGAATGAAACTATTAAGATATTAGTGTATGCATCTTTAATTATGATCTTTTTCATTCCAACTTTATTTCAGCATTTCTTGTTTTATGTATCAATGTTTTTATCTTTTATCTCATTTTTCATTCATTGGCCCCATTTTTAATTTTTAATTATTTTTTCATAAGTATTTTATCTTTGAATATATTTGTTAAAGCTAAAAACAAAAGGTTAAGTATTTACTATAATTGAGTTCATTGTGAAGTATTATGTGGTAAGGGTAGACTCAGAATGATAGTTTGGGAAAGTAACTGATGAAATTTGCAATGTAGTGCCAGGAGGTAGTTGACATTTATCAATGGAATGTAGTGATGATACATAGCACAGATAATGTGATTTCCCCAAACGTAGCAGATTTCATTATTTAAGTTATTATTTTTAGCATCCACAGTAGCCTCAAAGAGATAAACTTGGTAGAATTTCACAAAGTATCCCCTCTCTATTTCTGAGTATATGGGCTAATATTGGAATGCAGATCAGCATCTGGAGAAGAGAAGGAAGCAAAGAATATGAAGTACCCTCAAATGACTGGGTCATCAGTTACCAATTGAACCAGAAGTTGGCTGAGTGTGTTTCTAAACTTCACATATTTGTTTGATGCTGTACATATGGGGACTGGAAATGGTTTATCTCATATCTTCATGAATTTTGATAATAATGGTAGATGAGTAAATATTTCTCATAAATTCATCATTTGTCTTTTTTACCATAACTCCAGTGCTAGAGGATCCAACTTTCTCTTTTGATCTCCACAGACACATATATAGTATATATGCATCCAGGCAAGAAACTCATGCCCATAAAAATAAATACTTAAAAATTAAAAGTTTATAAAAGTATCCAGTTTTATAAGATATAGAAGCTGAGCTATCAAAATTTCAAGAAAGAAGAACGTTCCATAGATGTCTCTGGCTCTGGCATGAAGAAGGCAGAAATGAAGCCAGAATGTAGGTTAGCACTGGGGACAAAGGCATGAGGTTGAGGTCAATTATGTACAAAGTCAGACACTATGAGTACTCTAGAAAAATGAATTAAAAAAAGCTAGGAAAGGAGTTGGAGCAAAACCAGTGTTTACCTTTTCAAAGAAACTAGTGAACATTTGAAGGAGCAAACAGTTTATGAAGAAGCTAAACATGAAGTAAAAACACAAACCATCAAGACGAAAGGATGCAACGACTCTCAGAGCTGAGTGGGGGCTTTATAGCTGGGAAGTTGGCTTTGCAAGGGACCAGAGCCACTTCTGGAAGAGAAGAGATTTTTAAAGGGAGAATAAGAAAAATGATACAGCCAATGCCAAATCGTTGGAGCTACTCAGTGAGAATTTCTTCTGGATGGATAATGAAATGGGAGTAAGAGTCCATATTGTTAGACTGTTAGATAGAGTCTGGGGGTACCATTAAGATAGAAGCTCATAGAATGGCCTGCAGGAGAGACAGATCCTGTCTTAAAAGCAAACAACAAAAATTCTAATAAAGATCTTTTGATAAGATGAAGTCTGCTACAAAGAGCCTTAAAATAATAGTTTATAGTTGTTTGTTTGTTTGTTTAGATCAAAGAGCTGATTGTGATGACTCAGGGCTGAAATTTTAGCAGAGGCCATGGTTAGCAAAAGTTTGAGGTCAGTCTGGAATACATACTAAGATCTTGTCTCAAAACCCACCAATATATAAACAAATGAACAGACTAAGAAATAAAAGCTAAATCCATACTCATTATGTAAATTGATAATATTGTGTCCTGATAGCATCCAGAGTAGTTAAATATGAAATTAATAGGTAGAAAGTAAGTTAGGCTATTAGATATCTGTAGAGTAGCAAATTATTTGGACAAAATAAAAATATTTTAAATTTTATTTCAGAACCACCACAAAAGAAATGCATTCTAAATGATATTAAGATAAATATTTTTTATCAGTATAAAAGAAAAGTAGTTACTATTTTTCTTTATAAAAATTCTGATATTTATGAAACTAAGTTATAACTAAATAAATGGAGACAGGATGTAAATTAGCTTATTTAAAAAGAGAAACAAATAGATGTTAATTAAAAAGAATAAGAAATCTCATATTACCTAAAACAAGTCAACACATATTTGGGGGTGGATTGGTGGGCAGGGTCTTATATAGTCTAGGCTGGACTTGACCTCAGATGTTTATTATCATGGACAGCATAAATACTTAAAAATATTTTTAAAAAGTAGTTTAAAAACTTCGGACTGCCATCTAAATTTATATATTTATGCTCATAGATTAGTGCAGCCCTCAGTCCTAATCAGAGAAGTTTCTTTATGCAGTAGATGGAGGTTTAAATAGAAATCAACAGCTAATCCAGTTGCAGAGGATAAATGTGTGTCAAGTACTCTGCACCACATGGGATATCACACCCTTCCCCAAATCTCAGGGTTTATCATCTTGGAAAATGGGGAAGGCGTGAAAAAGCCAGAGATTGTCAAGGACAGGACAGAATTGATGTGCTGTACATGAGCTCATGGCACCTGTGGTTGCCTGTGCATGACCAGCACAAGATCAAGCCAGTGAATATTCCAGCATGAATGGGCAGAGGACTGTAATAGCTTCCTCGTCCTAACTGAAGAACAATGGATAATTGATAGCTTCCAGATGAGGGAGATCAGTTTGAATGGTATAATCCAAATTATTTCCATTTCCAGGGATAAAACAGGTATATGCCCGAAAAGGTTTTGATATGCTCTGAGTTAAATTAAAAAATAATAATTACTATAATTTAATTAAAATTTAAAAATGAATTATTACTAGTAACAATAATCTATAGTAGTAATAATTCATATCCTATAAATTAAAAGTGCAAGTTGTAAGACTGTTTTAAAGGTTAGTATGTAATATTATTTTGGGGAGAAGGAGTAGGAAAATACTCTTTGTGATAAGCTAACATGACTAACGCTGGGAATCCAATGGGTTGGAAACACATACACATAGTACATAACAGTGGCTTGCTCATGCAATATGAAGGGCAAGTAAACAGTCACCAATTACATATTCATTAGAAATATTGTGACTGTGACCCCTGTTGTCCTTAAGGGTGCATGTTGATATGAATCCTTATAGTAGGGAATTTTCTAGTCTAGAAAGTCAAGGGAGGCCCCCCTGAACAACTAATTGCTGAATTCTGACCTGTGGGATGATGTTTTGTTGCTTTCTGGGAAGCATAGAGAGAGCAGGCATCAGGATAAAAAGTACAGAAATGACTGTCTTGTACTTAGAGCCTCCCTCTGAATTTTACCAATGCTTGTGCTAATGCCATTTCAAAGGTGATTTGTATAAGTGCCAAAGTCAGTGGAGACAAGCCTCTTGGTTTCTGTAGGAACGGGAACTCAAATAGTAGGGGTCCTAAACGTTAGTATCAATTTGAAAATTGTAATTCCTTAAGATGACATAAGAATATTTTTGCTAAAATGAGAGAACACTGTTATAAGTCATATTAAAGAATATTTAACTCAAATTCTGTACTGGATATTGAAGAAAAATGTATAGTCATTTGGATATTCTTTGCTCTTTTAGTTTCTGTTTTTATTAATTTACTTTTTTCCACAAATATGTGTGTGTGGATGTGTTTGTGCAATTTGATTATATACCTTATGATCCCTTCTCATTCCTTTCCTCTCACTGAACTCTTTCTTCCCAACAAGACCCCTCCTACTTCCCTATCTTTGTGTGTGTGTGTGTGTGTGTGTGTGTGTGTGTGTGATTCGTATTTAATTATGGTTACTTGCATAAGCACAAGTTGGGGTTATTTACATTAGCAAAGGCAAGTTACCCATGGCTAAACTGTGCAAGAATATGGCACCCTCCACTAGCAGCCATTAATTGTCCCTTAGGTCCTTATGATCCCCTCCCACATGATGTTGGCATGTTGATTGGCGCAATCGTGGGCAGATCTATACAGGTAGCTACTGTTACTATGTGTTTATAAGTGCAATAGCTGTGTCAGAATACAACATTTGATAGCACTCCTGGTGTCCAGCTCTTACATTGTTTCTGTCACCTGTTCCCTCAGGTTTGGAGGGTTTTGGTGTTGGTAGATAATAAGAATGTCTTAGGAATGAGACTCAATCATTACTTTTCTTAGCACATTTGCCAGTTATGAATCTATATAGTAATTATTGCCCACTTCAAAGAAAAGCTTCTATGACAGCTGAGAGACACACTAGTCTATGGATATAAGCATAAGTATTTAAAAGACAATGTGACATTATGTCCATTTTTAAAAAAACCCTAGTAGTAGGTTCGGCCCTAGGGCCTCTTTAACAGTGGGCTTATGACTATGTTTATAATGCCAGTTTTGAATTTCTCCCATGGGGCAAGAATAAAACCCAATGAGAATGCAATTAGTTATCATGCCTAACACCCATGCCATGGTTGCAGCAGTGGGCACCTCTTCCTGATAGACTGCTGTTGTACTCTGTAGAAGGCTAAGACCTTTGATGACTTTTCACCCTCTGGAACCTGTGTAGCACTGTCTGATAATATGAAAGCTAGCTAGCAGTAAGGAGCTTTTCAGCTCAGTTCTAGCTTTGTTTCTCCATGTTCTATATCGAAAGCATGTAGTGTCTTCAGCAATAGGACTTTGTCATCTAGTTTTTGTGGACAGTTGAGAACAATAGCAATGCTATTTTACAAAGTTCCATGTATCATTTGTCTCATTTAAAATGACCAAGTTAGCCTTCCCATCTGATAATAGCTTTTCTGTTTTTATATTTAGCACTTTGAAAAAAATCACAGATTTCAAGTTAACACATAAGCATTCTAGAGAATCACAAAAATATATGAACTAAGATGTTACGCTGAGGGTTTTTCTCATCATTTTCTTCACATATAACATTTGAAATGTGTATTTCTTTGATTTTAATATTGGATCAGGGTGATCTTTGCATATAATATCCATATGCAAAGTATAAGTATGCATGTCTACACTGGAGATGCTGAGAAAAAGTCAAAATGAGACTTTGGGCCATTTGTAGTCATAATACAAATCCTTACGTCAAAATAGTTTTATTCATTTGTATTTTAAACTATTCTATTGGATGACAGAAAATATGAATCAGCTGATTATTTTTCTTTAACACTTTTGTTAAAATATATGTGAAAAATTAAGAAATGGACTTATTTATTTACATACAGTCTCAATTTTAACTTATCATTGCTGCACAGAAGAAGCTAAATTATATAATTTTCTTATAACAAGAATTTCAAGGCAGTGAAAATCTTTTGTTAACATGAGTATGTATGGGCTCATATGGTTTTCATTATGATTGCATACCGATTGTTCAAATTGTTTGTTTCAGAAAAAGGATTTTTGTCCATTATTTTAATTTTTATGAATTTGTCAAATAAAAATGATGTCATCGAATAAAAGCAGTTTCCTCTCATTTCCATTCTACTAATTTCTTCTCAGAAAGATAAGATTTTAGATTAAAGATACTATCCATGAATCTAAAGAAAGTCCCTTGGCTTTTGTATGATTTGTTGAATGCCTGGCTCATCCGTGGGCCACTCATTTTTAGCTTTAGAGTCTGCCAAGTGAGCTTTGCAGCTCACCGTGCTAACTGAATTTTATGTACAGACCGTAAACTATATGTTGAATCTATTCAGATAAAGTTTGTCAGTTTTTATGCTCTTTTACATAGGGTCTAATATTAACTTCCCACATCCACACACACTTAGTTTGATGCATTGTGAGGTTAGCTGGTAGTTTAATGGTTCCCTTGCTTTATGTCTTCCCAGCTGAGCATTAAGCTGTCTCTATGTAGTATTTTACTTTTTTCATATACAACTTCACTAGAAAGACTGTGACAGCTGGCTAATTTGATTGAAATCAAGTGCCATAAGTGTGTTAAGAAAGCAATTCCTCTTTGGCTAGATTCTATCATCACATGAATGTGTGTGTGTGTGTGTGTGTGTGTGTGTGTGTGTGTGTATGTCTGTGTGTCTGTGTGTGTGCATGTATGTCTGTATGTATATATCTTTATTTCCCCTTTTTCATGAGTTAAAATTAGAATTCATAATGTATATCTTACGTTGCTGTAAGCTTCAGTCATTCAGTTGTCTAAGAGACTTCCTGGGAATTTTTGACATTAGGAAAAAAACAGATATAATGCCCAAACTCTTAGCTTAAGAGTGGCAAAGCACTTAACTCTTTAGAGTATACCCCATCCCAAATCACTGCTTTCATGCAAAACCAAGGCTGATTCAAACATATGACACATAGTGACAACGTTTGCTGACAATAAACCATATTTATAACCTCTTTAGTCTACGTGTTCGGAATATTGATATGCGTTTGTTAGTTCACAGAAGCACTCAGCACACACAGTGTGCTCTGATTCTGTGTATCTTTCTCTGTGGTAGCCAGTTCCATGACAAGCTGTGCTAGCCAAGCAAGGGAGAAAACTTAGTTCCACTAGCTATGTAAAAGCCAGATTAGACTGCAAGCATCAGTGCATCCTCACTAGAATATATTTCTAATTGACATCTCCTAATTACTGCATGTAAGTCCTTTCTAAGTGCTTTACATACAGTAACCCGTTTTTTTTCACAGCCTTTTGAGATTCTGCTGTCACCTGCATTGAAGATGAAGCACAGAGAAACTCTCTTAAGGTAGCACAGAATGACAGAGCCAGGGTTTGAATGTAGGTAACCCGGTGTCAGCTATGTTTAATCCCAGTGGCATGTTCCCTCTTGGGCTGAGAATGAGATATAAACCTGATACATTAGGTCAAAAGGGGAGCATGGGTAGTGAATGTCAAAATTTAAGATTACATGCTGCCGAGAGGGGCATCATGGTACTGACAGGTGAATTGTTACTCTTGGTTGCTGTAGCCGGCTGAGCATGGGAAGCCCTTTCATATTCCATTATTGAATCTTTAGGATGATTCTCAATAAATATGAAATTATCCCAATTTTTTATTTAAAAAGTGAAGCTTGTTTTTAGCCATCAATGCTAATATAACATTCTTGTAGCTTCAGATAAATCCCAGAGAATATTTATTCAGTAAATATTTTGTTTTCCTAACCTAATTTTTTTCCTTTTAGCAGTGGAGATATTTAATCTCGCTCTCTTTGTCTCTCTGTCTTTCTTTCCATAAATATCTTACATATAATCTATGTATCTATATCTGTATCCCTATCTATCTATCTATCTATCTATCTATCTATCTATAATATTGCTTTGTGTATAAGGGAGAACACACTAAAACCTTGGGTTATCAAAGCTGTATTGTACCATTTCACCCTCATATCAACAACTGTTCTTTGAATGAGTATGAGTAGCCTCCATAGGCCCATATATTTGAATGCTTGATCCTAGTTGGTGAAACAGTTTTGGGAAGGATTAGGAGGTATGATATTTTTAGAGAAGGTGTGTCACTGGTAGTGATATTTGATATTTCAAAAGCCCACACAGGGCCCAGTCTTGCTCTCTCTATGTTCAACTTGCAGATCAGGATGTAAGGTCCTAGTGATCCACCTCCATGCCTCCCTGCCTGATAACATGTTTCCTGACATGGTTGTGCACTCACCCTCTGAAACTGTGATCACAACCCCAATTAAATGTTCATTTCCTTGGTCACGACATCTCTTCACAGCAGCAGAAAAGTAACTGAGACAATCATGATAACTAAAATTTATTTATCTCCATTTTTCAGAGGTGAAAATGGAAGCCTTAGAGGTAGAGTCACTTGTACAAAGTTCCAGAGCTAGGAACAATTAAATGTGTGATTACACATCAGGTCTGCTGAACGTCCCCTACTACTCTTGTGGTTTTTTATTCAATGACTAGTGAAATATAAATAACATTTCAAAGGAAAAAAATCCATAAAGTACACTAGCCTCCTTTTGAACAGCAAAAGGCCATCACATGCTTATTAGAGAATGTGCCTAAAGCCGTCAGTGGACTATAGCTGGTGCCAGTACTAACATAAGGGACCCTTTCCTGTTACCACTCTCATCTCCTCTACCATATCAGGTACACTTTACCCTGAGAGCTGAAGGTCCACACACTACACCATTCCTCCCATTCCTTCCTAGTTGCTCTGGCTTACATCTGAACACACACCCTTGCCTTCCCCATCTCAAAGACTGTGATCTCAGGCTCTGCATTTCAATCGAAGCAAATACAGTCCTAATGCAAGTACTGCTGTGTGTTTTTTCAGGCTAACCTGTGTATTTAAAGATGTGGGCAGCCATGTTGATAGAGTCTGTGGATGTCATCACCCATTAAGCATAAGTCCTAGCTTATAATTATCTGTAACCACCATCTACCATAAAGGGAAGATGAAATAGAATTCTTCTTACACAAGATTTCCAGGCAAGTAAGTTTTGCTACTCTCTGTACATGAAAATATACCCCTATTTGCGTAAGGTCATACTGTTCGGTCTAAGAATGCCATTATACCCACATGTAACATTCGCGTGTGCTCTGAGGATAATCAAGGCACCAACATACTCTGTACTGTGATAGAATTCTATCTTTTCCCTTTTCCCTATTGGAAACACAGTCTTACTGCATAACCCAGGTATCCCTTCCTCACAAACTTGCATTAAAGGTGCATGTCATCTTGCCCAGCTTCTTTCTGTGATTAAATCAGGATAAGACAGGATAAATTCCTCCATGAATCAATAGTGTTATTTCTTAAACATTGACAAATCCTTTTCTGTAGTTAATGTCTGAGAAGTAGCCAGTCATCTGAGTCTAGCCCAGACATCAATATGTTTTGGAAGGCTTTTCTAATTCCAACTTAGAATTCACTCATTTATTTATTTTTTAATCTCTGGCACCTTAGATCTTGGAAGAGGCCACAGCTGTTGATTTCCTCCTACTTCTGATTCTGTTTGTAGGTGGTTCTCAGCCTTCTAAAGCACTAGACGGTAAGGGCGATGGATAAAACAGGTAGAACAAGATGTGATTTCCTTTATGTACTCTGGTTCTGGTCAAACAAGATTAATTAGAATTACAAACTTTGTGACACTCAGATATAGCTTGACCTTTTTCTAGATGGTGAAAAGGAGGTTTTTTTATTCTGCAGTACAAATGTATTCCAAACAATGCATTCTTCAATGAAGAAACAGGTTAGCCATGTCTGCCTATAGCTCAGTCACAGTTTGTGAAGGAGGGCAGTTCTCCAGGGAAGGGAGCAGGTGGAAGCCACTAGCAGTCAATGTGTATCAGAGCTTTCATTCACTGCTAAATAAAGTGTATCTATTAGTTACAAGGCTAGACATGTAAGAAAAGCACAGGCAGCTCTTTTACCCAGAGGGGGAAAACCTGGAAGAATTATTGTGTTGAGATAAATTCGCATAGGTAATAAGGACTAACAAGAAGGCATAGCCATTATCTGAGTGTTAGAAATGAAAATCTTTCTAAGCACAAAGTATGAGTTTGTAAATGCAGGAAGAAGGCATGTGGTAATGGTGGATGCTAAGACTCGATGAAAGCATCTGACCTTATGAGTTGAGAGAAACACAAAGGCAAACAAGTCTAGAGCACAATCCGTCTTGAAATTGCAAGAGATAGAGTTCGTTGCCATAATCCTTGGAAACCAACACTGCTAATGTGAGCAAATGGAACTAATGAAGATTGCATAAATGTTTACAATTTCCAGACTCAAAGAAAATGAGTAAGGTGCTAGCTTAGGTAGAGGCAAAAACCAGGCCTACATGTGGGCTGGAGTGTTTTGGATCATCTGAACAGCCTCCGTTTAGATATGCCATTAGGATATAATTAGAATCTTTCAGCCTGAGTTTCATGTAGTTGGGCTCAAGGGTTTTATCCTGGAGAAAGGACAACTTGTTGGAAATATTATCAAAAGTGAATTTACCATGATTGATGCTCCTGATAAGATACTAACCAAGGAAGTGGTACTAAAGTCCAAGGAATATTAGGGTGCTGTTACTAAATCATGGGAGTTTGGGTGGATGCTTGAGAAACAAAACATCTATGTTCCTACTATAGAGGGTGTGCATTGCACTTTGATTTAATTCTAAGTATGACAAGATGAGATAATATTGTGTGTGGGATCTGGATGAACAAGTATGCTCGGCGACAGGAGAGTCTCTAAAGGTTGACTAGGAAAGGGATCTGTTTAACAGGCAGGGAGTGGCAAGGGCAATAAGCCAGGTCTAGACTGGTATCATGGGGAGAGCCTAGATATGAGTAGGACAGACAAGTGCCCAGGAGATCAAGAATAGGAAGACACTGGATAAAACCAGTCAGGCATGAAGCTAAAGTGGCTCCGAGACAAGGCCAGAGACAGTGTAGTAGCATACATTTTGGCATGAATAGAAAAAGCTAAAGCAAGGGTGAAGGCAGCAGGGATGGAGGAAAAGGCAGAGATTTCTAAAAGGCAGCTATCTTCTATAACTGCAGGACAGATCAGAGAGCATCAGAATGACTGACACTTAAGCCGGGGTCTGATTTCTACAGGTTTGATGTTCTCCTATGAGATCTTCATCAGACCTCTGATTGTTGTGGTGGTGAATTAGCTTTCCTATCAAACTGTTATCAACTTCTATCTTTTCTTATGGAGCTTGGTTTTTTCATTTCATAGTGATTTTGAAGTGTATTGTGGTGAAATGTGTCTGCTACTACCTTCGGGAGGCACACAGTGTGCTAAGAAACCACGAGGCTCCAGGCTAAGGTAGAGATAAGTAGGAGGAAACTGATAATGGGCAAACTCTGTAGCCAACCAGATAGAGGAGGAGCAGAGACTGAAGTGACTTTTAAGCAAGATCACGTCTGAAATGAGTGATAACTTCAGGACCTTTGCACAGGGACTTAATGCACTCTGTCACACATGCCCATACCTGCACACATATCTTCTTACTAAAAAGGGTATGAGCAGGCTCCATAAACAATGCAACCAACCTTCTTTGTGTCTAGAAAGAGAGTAATAGAGGAAGCCAGGATTCACTTTTTCTCTTCATTCAAGCCTTTCTCTAATGCCTTAGTTTCTCCCTCTCCCTCTCCCACTCTCTCTTCCCCGTCTCTCATACACACATATGCCCCTCTCACATACCTCCTTCTCTCTCTCCCTCCCTCCCTCCCTCCCCCCCCTCTCTCTCACACACACACACACACACACACACGCACACACAAACACACGTACTCACACATGTATGAACCAGCCCCTAATATTTCTGTCATGTTCTCTTACTGCTTTCACTAGTTGGAGAGGATTACCTGGGATCAGTTCTGGCCTTAGGGCATAACCAAGAGCACCTCATCTGCAAGCATAGTGACCTAGATTTGAACTTCATCACCTACATGAAAAGCTGGTCAGGGCTGTATGTGCCAGTAATCCTAGCAGGGTGGAGTGGGCTCTAAACTAGCTAATCTTGAGAATTCCTTCATGTGCCAGCCTGGCCAAAACAGTGAACTGCTGGTTCAGTGAGAGATCCTGTCTCAAGGAAGCAAAGCAGAGAGAATAAGGTACCAGATATCCTGCTCTGGCCTCTGTGAACAAGGCCATGTAAACACACCACACAAATGAGGGAGGGAGGGAGGAGGGGAGAGAGAGAGAGAGAGAGAGAGAGAGAGAGAGAGAGAGAGAGAGAGAGA
>JADRCH010000019.1:11805681-11946683 GCA_019843965.1 Rhynchomys soricoides | reverse complement strand
AGAGAGAGAGAGAGAGAGAGAGAGAGAGAGAGAGAGAGAGAGAGAGATCATTCAACTCATTCCTCATTTTATGGTCTGTACCTTCATCCACACCAGCATAAACACAAGTATATATACCTAAATCAGAAAGAAGGAAAATGCCTTTGAGTGGAGTGTTGAGTCATGGTGCTCTGCCTGGGACATCACATATCTTCAGAGCAGTGGCAATTCAGCTATGAAGTTCTTGATTAAGGAATTGTATACAGATAAGACATTGTTTAGCCTTTTAAATGTGTTTCTGCCTACCCAATCAGCTATATTACTGTCTTTTCAATTATTGCACATTGTCCCGGTCCCAAATTGGTTGTAATGCTGAAATGATAGCAATAATAACTATAATAATTCCAACATTTGGTGAGAATTTGATTATGAAAAATACATTAATAAGTACAGTTGAAAATGTGACTTTAAAAGAGATAAGAGTTAAAGTTACAAATTGCCTCGGTATTTTAAGATTATTTTTTCTGTTTTCTTGTGGAGTTCCATTTGTCAGTATATACCGTGATTAAAGTTGGTATTTATTCCCTAATTGGAAGATAACATTTGTACTAGCTGGATAGCAATTGTATGCAGATTTGAAAGCTGTTCTTATTTTATCCCTGCTCTTCAAGATTCATGAAATTAAGTGGCAGATGCACTCAAATGCATTTGAAGACCTATGTGCTGTGAGATCACTACAGAACTGCATCACGCCACACACTGAGAAGTAGACTCACTCTAAACCATCTGTTCAGCTGCACTGTGCAGGACACCCCTTCCTTCACTCTCTAATGGGTCACCTTTTTCTCTTGTAGAAAATTTGCTAAAGGCACTTGAAATAAGCTTGAAATTGAATTCTGGCAGTTAGAAATTATTCATTATATCCTATTATTCAATGAGCTGTTTGGATTTTTACCTTTAAAAATTTAGACTTGTATTACAGTCTTGTGTGTTTTGTTTCCATTTTTAGTTAATTTTCCACAAGCCATCTCATCTCAGCTTTACATTTTTCTCATGTCTGTATTGTTGTATGTTTGCTACAAATAACCAAGTTCTGGGTTTTCAAAAAACTACTTTATGTCACTTGTTTATTTCTTTATTCCTACCTCCCTCCCTCCCTCCCTCCCACCTTCTCCTCTCTGACCCTTAGGTACAATAGCACCATTGGGACTGGGTTCTATAACTCTGGGCTTTGATTGTTTGTGGTTTTCTGAAAAGGCATCCACATATTACAAAGGAACTTCCTTAATAATGGGTAAAGACTGCACTTATAAGGACAAATATTTAGAATATAGTTAGGAATTATGCAGCTTTAGTAAAGGGCAGCTGCAGATTCTCTCCCAAGATCCGTGACTTTACTAGCCCTGGCTAGTTGACTCTGTTTTTCAGACTAAGTATGGTTTCCCTTTTGTTGAGTGGGTCTTTAATCCAAGTAGAGAGCTATTGATTAGTGCCAAGGTATGATTGGCACTATGCAGTTGTGTCATGCTGGTTGTTGCTACGGTCCATGGTGTCATAACAGGGTAGGATTGTTGAGTGCTTCCGCCCTTTGAAAGCTTGTGTGGCACCTTCTGGTACCAGGGAAGCTGTCCTCAAGGAGGATGCATCCATGTCAGTCCCAGCTCAGGTTGCAAACCCCTTCAGCTCCTTCAGTTCTTTCTCTAACTCCTCCATTGGGGACCCCTTGCTCACTCCAATGGCTGGCTGCGAGCATCTTCCTCTGTATTTGTCAGGCTCTGGCAGAGGCTTTCAGGAGACAGCTATATCAGGCTCCTTTCAGCAAGCACTTCTTGGCATCCATAATAGTGTCTATGCATTTTCTTTATTGGTAGGGATGATGGACATTTTTGGAGATATTTCTTAGTCATTTTTTTTTCTTTTTTTGAGAATTTTCTGTTCAGATCAAAGGCCCAATTTTTGAAATAATTTTGGTTTTTTTTTTTTTTGACTCTCTATTTTTTTTGAGTTCATTATATATTCTGGATATTGATCTCTGTCAGATTGTTAGCTGGCAGAGATTCTCTTCTATTCTGTGAGCTTCTTTTTCACCCAGTTGTCTATTACTTTGCCTGTTTACAAACCTTTTAGTTTCATGAAGTTGTACTTGTCAATTTTTGGCATTACTTCTTGGGCAAATGGAGTCTTATTCAGAAATTTCTTTCCTTGTATTATGTAGGGTATTGCCTATGTTTTCTTCTAACACTCTTAGGGCTTTGCCTTTATGTCTTTGATTCATTGGGAGTTAGTTTTTCTGCCTGAGGGCATCCAGTTTTCTCAGTATTATTTGTTGAAGATGCTTTTATGTTTTCTTTATGTAGGATAATGTTAGCCTATGTATAGATTTCATTATGTTAAGGAATGTTCTCTCTAGTCCTGTATCCTCCAGAAATTTTATCATGAAAGCATGATCGATTTTGTCAAAAGCTTTTCCCACAACTATTGAGATAATCATGTGATTTTTGTCTTTAATCCATTTAATGTGTTTTATTATATTTATTGACTGGTATATGTTGAACCATTACTGCATTTAAGGGATATAGTTAACTTGGTCATGGTGTATGTATGTCTGTATTCTGCGAGATATTGGCCTAGTTTTTGTCATTGTTGAATCTATCTGGTTTTGGTATGTTACTGGCTTCTAAGAAGCAGGTTGTTTTTTTGTTTATTTGTTTTTTTGGGGGGGTGCACCTTCTATTTCTATTTTTTTATTACTTTTATTTTTTTAACAGTTCAGTCATTACCACTTTCCTGGTTCGCTCACCCACAGTTCCTCATCCCATTTCTCCTCCCCCCTGTTTCCAAGAGGATGTCCCCATACCCTATCCCCCCACCCCCAACCCACATCCCTTCCAGACCTCACCACTCCCTGGGGCCTCAAGACTCTTGAGGGTTAGGCACATCTTCTCTTACTGAGGGCAGACTAGACAGTCCTCTGCTGTATATGTATGTGTCAGGGGCCCCAGACCAGCTAGAGTATGCTGCCTGGTTGGTGGCTCACTGCGAGATCTCAGGGGTCCAGGTTAGTTGAGACTGCTGGTCTTCCTATGGGGTCGCCCTCCTCCTCAGCTTCTTCCAGCTTTTCCCTAATTCTACCACAGGGGTCCCCTAGTTCAGGCCATTGGTTGGGTGTAAGTGTCTGCATCTGTCTCAGCTGCTTGTTGGGCCTCTCAGAGTACAGCCATTCTGAGCTCCAGTATGTAAGCACATCATAGCATCAGTAATAGTGTTAGGCCTTGGAGCCTCCCCTTGAGACGGATCCTAAGTTGGGCCTGTCACTGGACTGCCTTTTCCTCAGTCTCTTCTCCATTGCTGTCCCTGCAGTTCTTTTAGACAGGGACAATTCTGGGTCAGAGTTTTTGACTGATGCCCTATCTTTCCACTGAAGGTGGACTCTACAAGTTTCCTCTCCCCATTGTTGGGCATTTCATCTAAGGTCCCTCCCTTTGAGTCCTAAGAGTCTCTCACCTCCCAGGTCTCTGGTACATTCTAGAGAGTCTCCCTACCTCTCACCCCCTCAAGGTTGCATATTTCCATTCAATCTGCAGGCCCTCAGGGCTTCTCTCCTGTCTCCCCAATACCTCATCATGTTCCCCTTTTCCCTCTTCCTCCCCTCTTCCACCCTAGCATGGTATGTACTCACTAATAAGTGGATATCAGCCAAAAAGGTACAGAATACCCAGGATACGGTCCAACGAACTCAAGAAGGTTAACAAGCTAAAGGGCCCAAGTGAGGATGCTTGGAAGGGAGAAGAAAATCACAGGAGGCAGAGGGAGAGAGGGACCTCTTTCTCTCTCTCTTTTTTAATAGTTTAAGAAGGATTGGCTATATAGATCTAAGTTTTGTTGCAATGTGGTAGACTACAAGAACTTATCTTTTTTATCTTTAGACTTGCTCTGTTATGGGATGAGGTCTATTTTAGAAAACTGTTGCTGCTGAGTAGAATTTGTTTTTTGTTTTTTTTTTTTGTTTTTTTTTTTTTCAGTGTTTAGGTGAAAATTTCTGTAGATTTCTGTTAAATCCATTTTATGTAGGATGTCAATTAATTCTGATGTTTCTTTGTTTATTTATGTTTTGTCCAGATGACCTGTCTATTGGAGAAAGTGGGGTATTAAAATTACCTGCTATTCATAGATTAATAATAATCTATGTTTTGAAATACAGTAGTACCTTTTTTTTTTTTTTTTTTTTTTTGGGTTTTTGAGACAGGGTTTCTCTGTGTAGCCCTGGCTGTCCTGGAACTCACTCTGTAGACCAGGCTGGCCTCAAACTCAGAAATCCACCTGCCTCTGCCTCCCAAGTGCTGGGATTAAAGGTGTGCACCACCATTGCCCGGCCAGTAGTACCTTTTTTAATGAAATTGGATGTCCCAGAATTTGGTGCATATGTTTAGGATAGTAATGTTTTCTTCATTACCTGACCTGTTGATTAGAACTAAGTCTTTTTCTTTATCTCTTCTAATTAGTTTTGGTTTTAAGTATATTTTGTCAGCTATTAGGATACTGACACCTGTTTGGTTTTTTTAATCACATTTCATTGGAGTACTTTTGTCCATCCTTTTATTCTTAGGTGGTGCCTATCATTAAAGCTAAGTTGAGTTTCTTGCAGACAGCAGATATATGGGCTTTGTTGTTTGATTCATTCAGTCAGCTTGTGGCTTTATTGGAGAACTGAGGTCGTGATACTTAAAATTCTTATTGTAATGTGTGTGTTAATTATGGTTATCATGCTGTTGATTTTTTTATATTGTTGTTTGTTTTCAATGGTACTTTCTGTTTTAATAATTGTGGTTTTATATGTTTTTCCCACAATCTCTCTGCTAGTCTTGTTACTCTCTTCAGCCCAAAATGCCTATATTTTCTTTAGGTTATGTTTGTTTTATATACATTTTTAGGGTGTTTATATAAATTTTCTTTTTCCTTTAATGATGATGAATAGTTTTTCTGGGCATATTAGTCTAGGCTGGCCATCATAATCTTTTAGGAATTGAAATATATTACTTTAAGCTCATTTGGTTTTCAAAGCTTCTGTTGTGAAATCAGCTGTTATTCTGATCAGTTTTCCTTTAGATGTGGCTTGCATTTTTTCTCTTGTAGTTTATTTCTTTCCTTTTTTTTTTTTTTCTCGAGACAGGGTTTCTCTGTGTAGCCCTGGCTGTCCTGGAACTCACTCTGTAGACCAGGCTGGCCTCACAGAAATCCGCCTGCCTCTGCCTCCCAAGTGCTGGGATTAAAGGCGTTCACCACCACTGCCTGGTTTCTCTTGTAGTTTCTAATACACTTTCTTTGTTAGTGTTTTTAACAATGATGTGTCATGAGGATTTTATTTTCTGGTTTTGTCTTGTTGGTTTTTTGTGTGCCTCTTTTATCATATGGATTTGTCTTTCCTTAGTTTGAGGAGATATTCTATGATCTTGTTGAAGATCTGGTCTATGCCATTGACTTAGGATTCTTCTCCTTCGCCTTTGCTTTTAATACCACATTTCTTGTATGTTCCATTTGTGTGTGGTGGGGGAGAAAGTGGTTAAATTTCATATTCCTTACCTATGTGGTCTAACTCCAGTACTTTATTTATGAGTCCTGATATCCTGATCTCTTTTACTTGATTAATTTTACTTGTAAGCCTTTCCTTTGAGTTTTCTTGTGGAATTATTGGGGTTTTCAACTCCCTCTCCATTTGAGCTTGAGTCCTCTTCAATGTTTCTATTTTCTTATTGCATTGCATTCTCAAGTTCTGGATTTTCTTCTCATTTTGATCAGCCTTCTGTTTCGGTTTTTTAGAGCATTACTCAGACTTTTATTCTCTATAATTTTATTCATCTATTTCTTTGTTTCTTCTTTAAACTCCTTGAATTCTTTAATGAAGCTTATGATTGCTCTTTTAAATTCTGTGCTCTGGGGTTCCTATAGGTAATTGTAATTGACAAACATTTCTACAGGATTAGTAAATTTTGCCAAAATAGTACTAGCTTGACTTTGCATGTTGTTGGTATTTTGGCAATGAGATCTGGCATGTCTGCCTCTTTTGTTAGTTCTGCTTCTGCTGTTGATAGAGATAAAGACTTCTTAATGTAAGATTTATCCACATTTAAAGATATAAGGACTTAGACCTTGTTTTCCAGGGTCTAGCCCAGTCAGTCTCTTGACTGCCTAATGTACATCTACTTTACAACCAGCCAGATCTATACTCTATACAGTCCCAGCCTGTGTCACAACTAATCTCTAGATCGCCACCTGGACCTGCCCTATCTACCACCAAGAGCAGGCCTTGTCTGCACTGCATGCATCCTGGATTAAGTTACTTTTTCTATCCCATTCCTTTACAATCCAATTCTGTCTGGGTATTTTCTATGTTCTCTTCAGACTGTTGCTTTAATTTACCCATGATCATCTAATTGCCTTTGGTATGATGTTTGCTCTCATATAATATTGCCAAACATTGACAAAGGCACTACTGAAGACCTTACCTTGCTACCAGGAATTTGAAAAACAAAACAACAAAAACACCTCAAACACAATGGATATTTATCTGAGTTTAAAAGAAACCATTAATATGACTATTTCATGAAGAATGATTGAAACCTACTGTAACAATTTAAATGAAAACTTCTCTTTTCATGGCCAGGAGCCTTGCCTTAGAAAAATAATATTGGCATACTGCCTTCCTGGGGGATAGTTAATTCATTACACCCTATCAGAATAGCAAAAACTGATTTCTTTGAGTCTTTATATCTTTTTAACCCTCCTAATTATTTTTTTTAAAAAAACTTTCATTCTAAATATAGTATTGGGGTTGTAGGGATGGCTCAGTGGTAAAGAGTACTGGATGCTCTTGTAGAGGATCTGGGTTCAATTCCCAGAACATTCATGGAAACCAATAACCATCTGTAACTCCAGTTCTAGAGAATCTGATACGCTTTGTAGCATCTGAGGATAATAAACACATACATGGTACACATTCATACATGCAAGAAAACCCACAAATACACATAAAATAAAAACAATAAATCTTTTCTATTTGGATAGTATTTATGTTCATTTATAATGTTCTACTTTTGAGTAATTTTAAAATGTTTACTTGTGAAAACTAAACTATACTTTAATAGAGAGGAAGAATTCTTCATAGTATTCTTGTTAAGATTTCTTAACAATTTAAGGGTAAGAAAAATTCTTTATAACTCTACATATTAATATATAAAAGCTCTACAATTTATTGATGATTTATAAATTAAGAAAATTTTTATTTTATTATACATATAGTTATCTATTTTGAGATTTCATATAATAAAAGTTGACAGCTAATTATAAACTATCAGAATCAATAATTTTCACATTTTATTTCAAATCTATTAAATGTTTTATCTTTATACACTTAAAATATTTTGAAGTTGGAATTGTGTATGTGATGAGTTAAAAATTGTGTATGTAATGATCAAAATAGTTTAATCATGTCCATCTTCCTTTACTTGCACGGTCAAATGGCTTGAAAAACACTGAAAAAAATTTGAAAATTTTAAACTGCAGCATTGTATTTAAATTCAAATAATTCTTTCCTCTTACTTTTATAATTCAAAACTGAATTGTTATTTTTGTGCAAATTGTGATATTTAGAGTTCTATCTTCTTATAGATAAATTCCCTCATTTGTATTGTTTAAATACTTATATTTTTTCTGAAAATATGGTACAAATTACAGGGGATTCCCATATAATTTCACATAAACTGATGGAAACAGAGAAAGAGTATCTTTCTTATGCTTATTCATCCACCATTAACCAAATATTTATTGACTAGCTTTATATCCTAGAAGCTGAAGGCACAGAAATGAACCAAACCTGGTTTTTCCTCAGGGGCTGCTGCCCTGACAGGGCTGTAAACAAGGGAAAGGCAGTCTTAGATGGAGAACCACAAAGTGCAGCTCTAGATTTAAATAGAGCATTCCGTGGAATTGCACCCTTCTAACCCTGTGGCATAGTGTCTTGGGTATGTAGAGAAGTAGGGGGCTCTTCTATCTGCCCTTTGTTTTTAAGAAGCTGGAAAGAGGCAGTGGGGAAAACTCATGAATCAATCAACTGTGTAGAACAGCATTCCAATGAGTTGCATAAAAGAGTTGGAAAGAGACTGAAGTTCCTTAATTCATGAATCTGTAAAAGCGGCTGAGGACATGTCTGCTTTGCTGTTGCCTAACCAGTTCATGAAAGATAGCTTGACATTTTACTGCCTCTGTCCATCCTCAAATTATGTTACTCACTGTGTTCATATTGGATCTTAGAAATGCATAAAAGAATGTTATTGTGAACACATGTGTGTAGAAATAGGGGAACAGATGGGCCTAGATTTCTGTAAAAATATTCATAGTGTATTCTTATGCAGAGAAATGTAACAAATAAAAAAACCTAGCTAAATGTATTCATGGCAAAATGACATGAGTAGTGTTAGTAGGGGCTGTCAGAAATTACTATGTAGGATATTTTTAGTGTAAAAGAGTACCATCATAGTGGCATGGCCCCCCTTTGATGCTCTGGATTGCCCTAAACACCATTTGAACAGGCACTAGGATGCAGGGGTCAAGGGCACACAGTTTGAACTAAGGCTGTTGGGTTAGTCTGTACTTATACTACTTATTACTTCAGATACCATACTTCTTTGTGCCCCACTTTCTATATCTACAATTGGTGACAGTAACAATACCTGTCTTGTAGTGTTATTGGGAACATCAAATGTATGTATCAAGTTTTGAGGTGAATATTGGGCACGCAACCAGGACTGCATTAATGATTAAAAGCTGTCTGCAGCAGACTGCATCAGGCTGGGAATTGGCTGTGGCTGTTTAGATCACTTTAAGATGTCCTTTTTTGGCCTCTTCTTTGTAAGATGTGAAGAAGTATTTGGCTTAAGAGTGCTTAAGGCAGTACTCAGGATGTCTTCAGAGCAATATCATAATGAGATGACCATAGTTGGAAGTCAAAAGGTCTGTGTTTTCATGTCCAGTATGTACTCAGGGATGAACGATTTACAGGTGTGGCAAACAGGTCTGGTGCTTGAGAGGTTGTTTGGTCTTCTTCCAAATGTTTCCGTTGACCAGAAAGTGCCAAAATGTTTAGGTGACAGGCAAACAAGAAGAAACTGCAGAATCTGTTATAAAATAAAGTTGGCAGTGACCTTGGGATATTAGGAAGTGAAACACTTTTTACTTCATTGTAGAAGACATGGAATGCACTGAAAAATGATTTGTGGCTTGTAACAAAGTCTCTTCTGTTATAATGTTTACATGTTTAACCAAAATCTATCCTGTTTTCTGTTTTGCCTTTTGTATGTTTTTCTTATTCTTCTTATGAAGTCAGAAAAACTTGTTATGTATTTTTATTAATATTATTTAACAATAAATATTATTTAATGTTTATAGTTCCAGCACAGTGTAGTGATGCTTGACCTTAATTCCAAAACTTGAGATGAGGCAGAGGCAAAGGCAGTGGCAGACAGGCAGAGAGGCAGAGAGGCAGACAGGCAGAGAGGCAGAGAGGCAGAGAGGCAGAGAGGCAGAGAGGCAGAGGCAGAGAAGCAGAGAGGCTGAGAGGCTGAGAGGCAGAGGCAGAGGCAGAGGCAGAGGCAGAGGCAGAAGCAGAGGCAGAGGCAGGGAGGCAGAGAGGCAGAGAGGCTGAGAGGCAGAGAGGCTGAGAGGCAGAGGGAGGCAAGTGAACCTCTATAAGTTCAAGACCATCTTGGTCAGCATAGGGACTTCCAGGAGAGTCAGAGCTACATACATAGTAAGACCCTGTATGGAACAAAACAAATAAAAAATATAGTTCCAAGTAGCTAATATCATTCTTAGTATATTTATAACCATATGTGTGCGTGTGCGTGTGTGTGTGCAGGAGACCCACTTTCTAGCCTTAATTCTTCTCTCCTGTACTGTTTTCATGCATTCAACCAGAACTCTATTATTCATAACTAACTCTTCCCCTTCCCCTTCTCTCCCCTTTTATCATTTCCCTTCCTGTCCCCAACAGATGAGATTAAGACCAAATGTTTCATTACTGATAGAGAGTGGAGGCTTTTCAATAGAGAGGAAGTACCACAAGCCAAGGAATGGAGAGACAGAAAACAAATTGATGCTTTGAATAAACTGTAAGATATTCAGGACCTTTGAAGTAGTGAAAGAAACAAACTAGGCAGATGCAAAAGTTTCTTGGGAGGCTCCTAAGGTCTTGCAGGAAGTGGAGAGTGCTGGAAGTACTTGGTGCTCTGATTGTGGAATAGGAGGATAGAACGTACACAGTAAAGACTAAGTAGGTTATGTAAGAAGGTAGATCAGGGCTAGGATGGCTCCAGGCCTTTGGATTTGGGTGTCTGAATCTACCGTGCTGTTATTAAAAAGATATTCAAAAGGGAATATGGAAGAAATGCAATCATTGTAATTTCAAGTAACAGGATTACAGTTCATTTGGAATATCTACTTGGAATTGTCACCATAAGGTATTTATGTCTCTGGAGATTAGAAGAAGACTTTTTGGTGAGCATCCCAGTTTGTTGGCTCTTGATATAGATGTAGAAGTGAATTATGATTTAGGAAGTACAAGTGTTCTATAAGAGAACTGGAAGGAGACCTTGTTTATGAACATAAAACTGAAGCAATTCTCAGTGCTAGTTAGGTTCATGGAAGCACACGTTAGTGTATCTCAGATGTTGCAGAGGAAGGAGAACTTATATAGTACGTTGTTGACAAGTCAACCACACAGGAGCAGGCATCAGTGGTAAGTATCAGAGCATGTGTTAGATTCTTAGGAAAAGAGAAGGAATAGCAAGCTACTGAGGGATGTAGCTCTGTGATGTGTACCTTTAAGAATGATGAGGGTTTTAGGGGTGGGATTAAAACACGATTTCATCATTCCTCCCTTGCCTTTCCTCCATCCAGACTATCTCATGTATTCTCTCTGCTCTCTGTCCAATTCATGGTCTCTTTTTAAATTTGCTGATATATTTATATTCCTACATACATAAATAAATGTGTTCAGTCTATCCAATGCTACTTGTATGTGTGTTTTCTGGACTGACCATTTGGTATTGGATAACCACTAAGTGTGCTCTTCCCTGGGAAAACTTTCTTTAGTGTTCTGCATTCCTTTTGCATGTAGCTCCTTGTGTGGGATGAGGCCTCCTTGGTTTTCCTGTGTCCATGTTAGCATATCTAACATGTTGTCCTTCTTCAGTGCAAGCACATGTTGCAACATAAATCATTTTACAATGACCCCCTTTGTAAGTATCCCCACACTCAGGCATCAGCAAGACCTTCCTCACTGTCCCATCAGATTTCTTTCTGATCGACACTGAAGCATTGGAAATCAATTCTAGATTCCATGTTCCTTCTCCCTTTGTATATCACTAGACATTTCTTTCTTGGCTATAATAATAGTATCTTAGCTGATTAAATCAACACTGATGCCTTAATATTACCCAATCATGATCATAATCAGACTTCATTTGTCTTAAGAAAAGTTTTCCACTTACTTGAAAAAAGTAAGCCTGAAAGCCTGCTTTTTGCTGTCAATTTTGAAGGTTCCCCACTGTTGAACCCTCCTTGTCCACACTGAGGCAAACCAGAATGACTTCCTTACTCTCCTGTGTGTTTTCTTCGCTGTGACATCAGCCAATGTAACCCTCAGTCCTCTGTGGCTGAATATGAAATATTCATTTAAAATTACAGTGTCAAATTGATTTTTCTGTGATTTCAATTAGCTTAAATTATTACATAGCGCACATATTTTCAATTATTGTTTCTTCTCTTTCCTGTGTCCTTTATTCAATCCCCTCAAAAACAAGCTATCTGTTCCCATGGAAGCCTTTACCAAGACAGATAAATATCAACATCATGGTTGAAATACCAAAGCACAGTGCCAGCAATTATCCCACAATGTGTGTGTTGGCGTAATAACACACAGGAACTTGAGAGTATTGCTAATAGCCATCAAGGGTAGCAAGCTAGTCTCTAAACAAATTAAAGTGCCCCAGAGGACTTCTTTAGCCCAGTATAATCAAGATTTGGTGATACTGGCTGCTTTGTTAGGCTTGTTGTGAATTTTGTATTGCCCTATTGTATTTGAAAATTAGTGCCAACCTTGTAAATTGGCCTATATAATATGCAGATCAACCAAGAAGACACGGAACAGCCGAAGGAAGCATAAGGCATATCGTAGGGAAAGGACATTATGTAGTGACTTCCAATGTGGAATGAGACTGTAAGGACTTTGAGTTTAGTTGGGACTTGACTCAGAAAAATGTGCTAGTATCTGTTGTCTCAGAGCTGAAATGTGTCGATTTGCCTCATCGAGGAGAAGGGTACTGCCAGGAATACAGGAGTCTTTGGCTTAAATAAATCACAAAGCTGACTTACTCTCACTTTTATTCTTTTTAAAGATAATATTGACAAAATAAGTCTTATTATTCCTCTCAGAATAAATAAGAAAGATACAGGGGATAAGGAATATATTAGAAAGTTCAGGGCTTTTAAAATTAAATTTGATTTTTAAGAAAAATTATATGAAAATGCTTTTTTTAATGTTCCTTTGTGCTTTATTATACAATGAAGTAAGAGTAAGGAATATTTTTCTCACTAGCACTCTCACATTTTGTAATGCTGAATCCATTCTTTAAATATGCTGGAATTCGAAGGTCAGATTATCATCAGCCTCAGAGACAAAATAATTTATTTTTTAATGACATGTTTTAATAATTTTTATTATAGTTATAGTTTGTCATATTGAAAACCTTTATTCCCCTACTAATTCCAATCTTGGAAAATATTCCTATAGGTGGTACTCTCATTCTTTGTCAATATTGTATAAGTATTTTATCTACTAATAGGAATTAATATGTATTATATCTATGAGGAAATCATAAGGCAGGGTGTTAAAAACTGATACACATAAAATAATTTGTTTTGTTCCAGCTGCATTATAGAAAAAACCATGAAGTTAATTTGAAGTCATACAAGAACCATAAAGATGTTAAAGGTTTACTATTGGAGCATATGCAAATTTTTCTCAAAAGCGGCACATAATCCTAGAGTTTGGGAGGCTGAAGAAGGAGGACTACAAGTTCAAGGTCAGCCAGGAGTGATACTCTCTTAAGAAAAAATAAGTGTACACACACACACACACACACACACACACACACACAAACACCCCTCTTACACATCTCAACAGAGTGATTACTTTCCTAGGTGGATTTAATGCTTAGAATATGTCCTCTAACCTGAAATAAAATATTCTTCCCTGGAATTTCCACTGATTCTCTTCTTGGTTGTAATGATTATCACTTTTTGATCATCTCACCAAATCTAGATCTGGCAGCCTTCCTGGTAGATGAAGACAGTCCCATGCTTCTCTTTTTGCAAAGCCGTATTTCTCTTATTTTCTTAACTCCATTTCCCTCTGTTACAGTGTCCTGGTCCTTCATGATTCTACTCAACTCCCTTAAATAACTGGACTTGTTATGTTGTTGTAATTTCCTTAAAATGAGCATATCACTCAGGTCTGATCTACTAGAGCATCGCATTCTACTGTCTGAATAACGTTGGTTGTTAAATGGATGTAGCCTAATACATGCATTTTGTTGGGTAAACCACAGGATGCTCTAGGTAAGTAATCTCTACATTGTCTTAATCCTTTTTCCTTCTGGTTTTGCCATATAGATGGAGTCAGACTCCAGCTCTACATTCATTTATGAGCCGTGCTATATTCATATTATTTGAGTACATATCTTCCTTTTCTGGCTTTCATCTTTGGTCCTCCTGTGAATTTTGAGTCTCCAACTGAAGGAGTGAGACTGAGAACTAATTTCTGTGTTTCTAAAGGGTGACTAACATAGGTGTGTGTATGTGGGGGTGGGGAGGGGAATATAATAGATGCCTGGCTTTTACCACAGTTCCTGACATTTGATAGCTCTACCTTGTTCTTCTTATTGTTGAATTTATATTTAGAAATGTCAACAACTTTCTAGATGATCCTGTCAAAGTCAAACAAAAAATAGAGATAAATCTCAAGCAAATGTCCTTATACTTGGGAATAAACACAAGGCTGCAATATAGGACACACAGGTAGTGTTGGTTATGGTATCACCAAGAAAAGAAGGGGAGGTTGGGGTTCCTGGGGAAAATAGAAAAGGTGACCAGGAGGATGGTGCAGTGAGTAAAAGCACTAACTACTCAATTTATTTGATAAAGGTGATAGACATCCATATTTCCAGCACTCCTATACTCAGATGGGAAGTAGAAACAGGAGACTTGCTAGAAAATGCAGCATGTGGCAGAAACAATGAGAGCTATTTGACCCCAATGAAGCAGAAGGTGACATTTAACTCACAGATGTTTTCTGACTCTTGTGCCATGGTGTATATCCTCTCAGGAGAGAGGAAAGTGTGGGGGAAGGGGAGATGTTTTGAAAGGAGTTTATTGGTGCCTATGGCTAGTGTGAGTGCTGGTGAGCTCCAGCTGTTAACTAGCTTCAGATACCAAGTAAACACAACCTAAAACTTACAGCTGTCTATTTCTTTGAGTAAGTTCGGGAGACAGGAACTAAGAACGTGCTCCTGTAAAAGAAATTCACTGTCTTTATGATATATGTTATTAATTAGTTTTTTGGTTGCTGGGACAAAATGTCTATCAAAAGCCACTTGTGAAAGGAGGGATTTACTTTGGTCCCCAGGCTCAAGGCATGGGCTATCATAACAATAAAAATATAGTTAGGACCATGAGATCACTGCTCATACCACATGCATTGTTGGGAGAAAGGGACAGATAAATTTCGGTGTTCAGCTCACTCTTTACTTTGTATCTCTTCTGGACCCCAGCTCATGGAAAGAAGACACTGACTTTTAGGGTGGGTCTTTCCGTCTCAATTAGCCTAACCTAGAAATTCCATGAAGACACTCAGAGTTTTGTTTTCTCAGGGATTTTGGATCCTGTCAAGTTGACAGTAAATACTAACCATCATGTGATGTTGTCAGGCAAATCGTGTTTGAATACTCTCCCTTCCTCTATCAGGGTTTGACCTTGGTAACTCCATTTTGAAGCTGATAACTATGCAACCCAACTGTTTTCAGACCTTGTTCTTGATAACATTTGCTAGTTTTTAATCTTGAATGAAATAAAATTTGCCTTTTGGCTTTACCAAAGAAGACACATTCATTATGAGATCTAAGATCTATATTTTTCTGTTCATCTTGCTGATATTAAGTACAATCAGAACTGCCAAGATGACTTATGCCTAAAGCTCACTAATACCATGTATGGCCAAAGAAATATGGTTCAAGGTCCCGTTTCTTTTGATACCTCTTATACCTTTATTTTTTCTACACAAGTCATACATTTATGTAAGATGTTACTACAGAGTTATAATTTTCCCAAGATAGTGAAAGTCTAAAGATACTTGAGTATGTTCTGGTATCTATAGAACTTTATCTGAGAACCATTCAATTTCTGCCAGGGGGTAGCTTTGACTGAGAAGCTCTCGGGAGCACCTGGAAGGGACTACCTTGGTTATACAAGCTTCTGTTTCCTTTACAGTCAAAGTGTCATCATCTGTTTTTCATGACTACTATGTGCTAAATTGACAATAGAAGCTATCTTCAGTTACCCTGTTCCTAATTTGTTGGAACTTTTCAAAATTAATATATCTTCTGTGAGAGAAAACTCTATGCTCAGCTGAATTAATTTTATGAGGCACTATTGTGGGCATGGCCCTGTTCCTGGTTTCATGGGTGACAGTTGTTTGACCAGAAAGGAGCTTGCTTACCTTAGAGCCTTTAAAGAAGATAATCAATTTGTAATGATAATGTTGAGCTGATGGAGACTGAGAAACTGATTTGGAGCCCAAGTGGCAGTAATGACACTCATGAAATCCTGGTAAAGCTTTTGTACACCGAGGACACAGACATTCTCAAGAAACAACATACTGAATGAACATACTCAAAGTGTTGTTAAGAGGTTTCCAAAGAACTAGTTTATGTGTTTTGATGTTTCTGGGAGGCTGAGACGTGCCTTAATGGCGTAACTAGGCATCTGGTGGTTAATTACACAGCCCTGCTGGAAGGGCTTTAAGGAAAGGGGTGGAGACTGTTGTTTAACTCTCATGTATTTACTCACTCATCAGAAGTTTCTTTGACACCACTTCAGTATCAGGTGTTGCACTCTTAAAGAAAAATATGAGAAAGGAGAGATATCAGAGAAAGTCAGAGATGGAGAGAGGGCTGGGGAAGGCATGGCCCCCCACTGATGTGTTCTCTAACTCTCTGATACTTGGATAGTGCGGGAAAGATACAGGATGCCTATAGGATGAAGTAGCATCTGCAGAATTACTTGTGTTCAGCAGTAATTAAAATCAAAGCAAGCAATTGAATGATTTCTAGGCTGCAATATTACATTGGCTCCTTGAAGGGAAACCTGATGCTTGGTTTTCCTGCAGAGGGAGAAAATGTGTAGGAAAGGTTTTCAATTTCTCCCTGTGACAAATGAGATAGGGCTTGGGCTTTCTGGGCTGGTGTAAGGACATATTCAGAAAGTCTTAGGATAGTTAATGAACAGTGAATTTTCATTTACTCTCAGATAGATTTTGTTTTTAGTGACCTTGAACTCACTCCAAAGCTCAGGCTGGTCTCAAACTTACAGAGATAAAGATCTGCCTGCCTTCACCTCTTAATTTACATGAATTTGGAACATTATCTTTGTTTGTACTCATCAATTTCCAAAGAGTTCAAATTTCATTGCAGTAAATACTATTCATTTGTGATTTTTCAAACATATACTTAGGCATCTGTTTATCCACACTCAGGCTCTGCCCTGTTTTCTGCAAATGGACCTTTCAGTTTAGAACTGAGCTAGGCTACAGACAGGGGATTGGTTATCTAGTAGTAGAAAAGCAACGATAATTAAGTTTTAAAAGATTGGAATTAATTAGTATGCTGTATAGTGTATAAGTGAAACAGAACAGCTTGCAGACTGCTTGGAAACAATGTTTCTTGTAACCTCCAACCATTACTTTCTAGTGTGCTTTACCACTTCTTAATCTAGTTGTATTTTAATATATGGCAGTTGTCACAATAAATATGTTTGCACAATAAAAATTTGACTCTAATTAAATATGAAGAAAATGAAGTGAAATTTACTATGTTAAAGTTTGTTAAATTGTGTATTAAACTATACTGGTGTTTATAGTATTACATTTTGAATAAGACTAGCTCATTCAGTGTCTTCTGCCTCTGAGTGCATCATAAAATTTAGAGAGCTTTAAATAATAGCTATTATTATTTTTATGATATATTTTGTGTCTCTTTTGAGTGGCACAATTTTGTTTATGAACTATAGTATAAATTTTGATACATGCTTATGATATATAATAACAAAGCAGAATAAGGAACTTATCTGTTATCTCAAACATCTATCATTTTTTTAATATTGGGAAAATTTGAAACATTTTTTTTAGTTACTAAGAAATATATAGAAGCTTTGCAATTTTATGAGGTCTCATTTGTCAATTCTTGATCTTAGAAAGCCATCGGTGTTCTATTTAGGAAAATTTCCCCTATGCCCATGTGTTCAAGGCTCTTCCCCACTTTCTCCTCTATAAGTTTCAGTGTATCTGGTTTTATGTGGAGGTCCTTGATCCACTTGGACTTGAGCTTTGTACAAGGAGATAAGAATGGGTCAATATGAATTCTTCTACATGCTGACCTCCAGTTGAACCAGCACCATTTGTTAAAAATGCTGTCTTTTTTCCACTGGATGGTTTTAGCTTGTCAAATAAGTGACCATAGGTGTGTGGGTTCATTTATGGGTCTTCAATTCTATTCCATTGATCTTCCTGTCTGTCTCTGTACCAATACCATGCAGTTTTTATCACTAGTGCTCTGTAGTACAGCTTGAAGTCAGGGAAAGTGATTCCCTCAGAAGTTTTTTTACTGTTGAGAATAGTTTTTGCTAACCTGGGATTTTTTGCAAATTCCAAATGAATTTGCAAATTGCTCTTTTTAACTCTATGATGAATTGAGTTGGAATTTTAATGGGGAGTGCATCGAATCTGTAGATTGATTTCGGCAAGATGGCCAATTTTACTACATTAATCCTGCCAATCCATGAGCATGGAAGATCTTTCCATCTTCTGAAGTCTTCTTCAATTTCTTTCTTCAGAGATTTGAAGTTCTTGTCATACAGATCTTTCACTTGTTTGGTTAGAGTCACACCAAGATATTTTATATTGTTTGTGACTATTGTGAAGGGTATTGTTTCCCTAATTTCTTTCTCAGCCTGTTTATCCTTTGAGTAGAGGAAGGCTACTGATTTGTTTGAGTTAATTTTATATCTAGTCACTTTGCTGAAGTTGTTTATCAGGTTTAGAAGTTCTCTGGTGAAATTTTTGGACAAAAAGGCAACCAACAGATTGGAAAAAGATCTTTACCAATCCTACTTCCAATAGAGGGCTAATATCCAATATACACAAAGAACTCAAGAAGCTGGACTCCAGAGAACCAAATAACCCTATCAAAAAATGGGGAACAGAGCTAAACAGAGAATTCTCCACTGAGGAAACTCGAATGGCCAAGAAGCATCTAAAGAAATATTCAACATCCTTAATCATCAGGAAAGTGCAAATCAAAACAACCCTGAGATTCCACCTCACACCAGTCAGAATGGCTAAGATGAAAAACTCATGTGACAGCAGATGCTGGCAGGATGTGTAGAAAGAGGAACAGTCCTCCATTGTTGGTGGGATTGCAAGCTGGTACAACCACTCTGGAAATCAGTCTGGTGGTTCCTCAGAAAATTGGACATAGTACTACTACCTAAGTACCTAGATATACCACTCCTAGGCATATACACAAAAGATGCTCCAACATATAACAAGGACACATGCTCCACTATGTTCATAGCAGCCTTATTTATAATAACCAGAAGTTGGAAAGAACCCAGATGTCCTTCAATAGATGAATGGATACAGAAAATGTGGTACATTTACACAATGGAGTACTACTCAGCTATTAAAAACAATGAATTCATGAGATTCTTAGGCAAATGGATCGAACTAGAAAATATCCTGAGTGAGGTAACCCAATCACAAAAGAAAACACATGTTATGCACTCACTGATAAGTGGATATTAGTCCAAAAGCTCTGAATACCCAAGATACAATTCACAGATC
The DNA here is from genome assembly GCA_019843965.1 of Rhynchomys soricoides. Lineage (NCBI taxonomy): Eukaryota > Metazoa > Chordata > Mammalia > Rodentia > Muridae > Rhynchomys > Rhynchomys soricoides. The sequence continues at coordinate 11,927,479 of JADRCH010000019.1, read as the reverse complement.
ACATGAAACTCAAGAAGAAGGAAGACCAAAGTGTGGGTGCTTCAGTACTTCTTAGAAGGGGGAACAAAATACTCAAGGGAGCAAATACAGAGACAAAGTGTGGAGCAGAGACTGAAGGAAGGTCATTAAGAGACTGCCCCACCTGGGGACCCATTCTACATACAGTCACCAAACCCAGACACTATTGCGGATGCTGTTAAGTGCTTGCTGACTGGAGCCTGATATAGCTGTCTCCTGAGAGGCTTTGCCAGAGCCTGACAAATACGGAGGTGAATGCTCACAGCCAACTATTGGACTGACCATGGTGTCCCCAATGAAGGAGTTAGAGAAAGGACTGAAGGAGCTGAAGGGGTTTGCAACCCATAGGAAGAACAACAGTATCAACCAACCAGACCTTTAGAGCTCCCAGGGACGAAATCACCAACCAAGGAGTACACATGGAGGGATCCATGGCTCCAGGAACATATGTAGCAGAGAATGGCCTTGTCAGGCATCAATGGGAGGAGAGGCCTGTGATCCTGGGAAGGCTCGATGCCCCAGTATAGGGGAATTCAAGGGTGGGGAGGCGGAAGTGGGTGGGCGGGTGAAGGAACACTCATAGAAGTAGGGGGAAGGGGATGGGATAGAGTGTTGTTTGGGGGGAGGGACCAGGAAAGGAGATAGATAACATTTGAAATGTAAATAAAGAATATATGTGTGTGTGTGTGTGTGTGTGTGTGTGTATGCATGTATGAATATATATATATATATGAAAGAAATATACAAAAAATAGGACTGGAAAGATGGCTCAGTGGCTAGGAACACTTGCTGTATAATCAGAAAGACTAAGGTTAAGATCCCAGCATCAACATAATAAGCCAGGTATCCTGCAAGTGCCTGCACCTCCTAGAACTCTGACTCTTATTTCTGACTGCCATACATGCAAGGGAGAATGCGCGCGCGCGTGCGCGCGCGCGCGCGCACACACACACACACACACACACACAAATTCACTCACTCACACACACACGGGTATGAAACTTTTAAGTAGATATATTCAGGATATAATTAGATAAGATTCCTGGTGTTCCATGGCATAGTGGAATGACTACAGTTAATAATCTAATAGATGATACTGTAAGCATTCTGAAATTTAAGCAAGACTCCATTCTTCACTTTTCCTCTCCTTCTCCCTTTCCCCCTGACTTGCTCCCTCCTCTCCCTCCCTTCCTTTATTTCTTTCTTTCATGAGAGTTTGCCCTCTGGGCCTTTCTTGCTAAGCAAACATTTTACTACCACCAACCCACTTGGCTAGCTAGGAACACATTTCTAAACCCAGCCTTTGTTAGTATGATACTAAATAGCTGTGTGTTGTGAAATTTGTGGTAAGTGGAGTCTTAGGGCGAGGGAGGCTAGTGTTGGATATGGCAGGACTCTGTGAGTCTTCCTGCATCAGTTCAGGATAAGGAGGATATCAAAATGATGCTGAAGGAAGGTGATTCTGATTAATAATGTGGCATGCCTTAGATACTTAGATATATGGCACACTAGATGCTGGAGTGCTAAGTAAGAGATACAATTCTGTAGTTTGAACAAAAGATATTTCTTCAGTCAGATTACTTACAATGAAAGTAAAACATGTTTCTCTGTCACAAGATGTACTCATTCTTTTTCCTTAAAACAAAACAAAGAAACCAATAAACAAATAAACGGGAAACATACAAACCCTCACCGTCGTCACTTTTACAGACTACTGCAACAAAACAGTTGTGGTATATCTCACTGAGCACCTTAAGTCTAGGGCAGTCAGTCAGACAGGCTCCTTCATCATCACACGCTTGCTCGTGAAGAAGTTTCCTCATAGCCATTCTGTTTTGCAGTGAATTTCCTGTTAGATGTTTGTCAGGCTAAGAGTATTTTTACTGTGATGGCTGTGATCACAACTTAAAAACAAAATACAGCAATGTGCTGTATTTTCTTTTCTTTCTTTCTTTCTTTGTATTTTATCAGTCAGTTTACATGCTTCTCGATGGTTTGCAAAGATGATATGTTTACTTCAGCACATGAGAAGTATGAATCTTTGAGAAGACTAATGCCTCTCTTGTAGTTCATAAAAGACATGTCAGATTTAAACTCAAAAAATATTTATCTTTCAATGTGTCTCCAATGATACCTGAATGTAGCATATCTTCTTTTAGAGAATTTGTACTAATGATCTTCAACATAGATTTATTGCTTTTCTCATTCTACATTTTATTGAATTATGTAACATGTGTCAGTGTCCACATTTGCAAGACATTGGCATTAATGAGGAAACATTTCTAAATTAGTGTGTCTCCGGGGAATTCAATCAGGAATAATTGGGTGATCTTTGAGAAACTGACGATCTACTGTCAGGAGGAAATGTCTACCCTCTGCATGGTTTAGCCATCAAATAAAAGAGGCTTTCACTTGTAGTTCTCTGAAAGGACCAGGGAGCTGTTCTGTCTTATCATTGAATTTAGTCCTTTTGGGAGACAATAGTAACTTGTGCTGTTTGGGGGGCCTCTGGGGACCCCACTGGCCAAGAACCTGTATTCCACACCTGGCTCTGGCATTTTCTTTTTCTTTTGTTCTTCTCTCCTCGTCCTGCCCTGCCCCTCCCCTCCCCTCCCCTCTCCTTTCCTTTCTCTTTTGTGGTTTCTCAAGACAGGGTTTCTCTATGTAATGACCCTGGGTGCCCTAGACTCACTTGATAGGTCAGGCTGGCCTCAAACTCAGAGATCTGGTATGCCTCCACTTTCTGAGTGCTGGGATTAAAGGCATGTACACCATGCCAAGCTGGGATTTTCATTCAGTAACACAGAACTTCTGGGACAAGCATCATCTACCCATGGGGGGTACAACCACTCAAGCACTTTAAAATATTTTAAAATAACCCATATTTATGTTGGGGTTTTTCAATATATCTTTAGCTTTGGTTACTTATTTCCCACCGTGTCACTATCTTCTTACTCGCTGTCTCCATAGACCTGTCTACTCCCAGTGTTTCCTTCTTCCCAGTCCCATGTGTTCTGTTTCTCCCTCTCTCCCTCTAATAGCCCCTTCTGTCTTTCTGGCCTTTACCAGCTTTTAGTGTTAATGACACTACTTTAAAAATTTGTAGCTAGGATCAGCATAAAAGGGAGAACATGTGGTACTTGTCTTTCTAGACCTGGGTTACCTCCAGATCTTTCTACAAAATTCATAGTTTCATTCTTTTTCACATAAAAGTTCTGTTGGGCACATGTACCATATCTTCATTAGTCATTACTCTGTTGATGGACATCTTGCTACTGTGAGTAGAGCCACAATGGACATGGAAGAGTATTTCTGTTGTAGGATCTAGAGTCCTTCAGGATCTACCCAGGCGTGCTATAGCTGGGTCATAGTGCAACCTTGCAGCTATCTTTAACTTCTTGAGTAACTTCCAGTTTTCAACAGCAGTTATACTAGTTTATATTCCTAACAAAAATAAATGTGGAAGGAAGGCTTCCCCTCACCAGCATTTCTAGTTTGGTGTTTTCTTTATATGATAGCCATTGACTGGAATAGGTAGAATATCTTTTTTTTTTTTTTTTTTTTTTAATTTTTATTTTCCTGGTGGTCAAGGATGTACACTTTAAAAAATATTTATTAGCTATCTCTATTTCTTCTTTTGAGACCTCTCTATTTGTTCCCTTAGTCCATTTACTAAGTAGGTCATCTGTTTTCTTGGTGTTTTTTAGTTATATGTTGATTCCACATACTAATCATATGTAAGATGTATAGCTGACAAACACCTGGTCAACAATTTCTGTTATAGAACAAAAGATTTTTAATTTTATAAGCTGCAACTTGTTCATTGTTGGCCTTTTCATGAATATTCAGAGTCTTGTTCATAGAGTCCTTACCTGTGTCTATGTCATGAGTACATGTGAATGTCTTTTTGAGGGTCTGCTGTGTTAAATGCATGTATCCCTGGAAGCCAGAGAGTGCATCAGATCCCCTGGAGCTGGAATTACAGACACTTGTAAACTACCTGATGTGGGTGTTTGGAATTAAACTCAGGTCTTCTGGAAGAACAGCATTCTTAACGACTGAGTAATCTCTCCAGCCCCTGTACCTATACCTTTAGGTGCATTTCACCCTTCGTCTTCTAGTAGTTTCAAGACTATCATTTTAGGCTTTGGTCTATTTGAAATTGATTTCTATGCTGTATGAGGGATAAAGATCGCTTGCATTTATCTAAATGTTGATATCCAGTTTTCTTAGCATCATTTGTTGATACTGTTTTCCAATATATATTTTTGAGTTCTTTATCAAAAATCAGGTGGCAATAGTTGTGTGGACTTCTGTCTGGGTCCTCTATTTAGTTCCACTGATCTTCCTGTTTTTGTACAAGTCCTATGCTGATTTTTATTAATATGGCCCTGTAGTATAGCTTGACACAGGGTATCCTGACACCTCCAGCAGTTTTCTGACTGACGACTCAGTATTGCTTTGGGTATGTAAAGTCTTTGGGCTTCCTTATGAAGTATAAGATTTTTTTAAAAATTTCTGTTAAGAATTAAGTTGGAATTTTGATTAGGAGTGCATTAAATCTGTAGATAGTGTTTGATAAGATGATATTTTTCAAATCCATGAGTATGAGGGATTTTTCCATCTGGTGTTATCTTTAGTGTCTATAGTATTTTAAATTTTTCATTGTATAATTATTTCACTTCCTTGATTAGGTTTATTCCAAGGTATTTCTCTCTTCTTTTGTTTTGTTGAGACATTTGTTATGGGAATATTTTTATGATTTCTTTTTCATGGTGTTGTTGGTATAAAGGAACCTTTTGATTTTGGTATGTTAGTTTTGTAAACTGCCACTTTGCTAAAAGTGATTATCAACTCCAAGAGCTTCCTGGCCAAAGTCTTTGGGGTTCAAGGTGTGCAGAACCATGCCATCTACAATTAGAGATACATAAACTTCTTGGTTTCCCATCTGCATTCTTATTGCCTTCTCTTGTCTTATTGCTTAACTCTAAGATTTTAATCTCTATATTGAACAAGATGTGGAGAGTGGGAATCCTTTCTTTGTTCCTGGTCTTAGTAGGAATCTTGTGAATTTTCTCTCTACTTAGTATGATGTCGACCATAAGTTTGTCATACATAGTCTTTTTAAATTAAGTTGAGATGTGTTTCTCTTAATTCTTAGTCTCTTAATTCCAGGGTTTTACACTTTGTCACTGACCTTTTCTCTCAAAGATTTATTGAAATAATGATGTGTTCTTGAATTTGGTTTGCATATATTTCTGTTGAGAATTTTTGTATCTGTGTTAAGCAAGGTGATTGGGTCTGTAATTTTCTCTTTCTTTCTTTCTTTCTTTCTTTCTTTCTTTCTTTCTTTCTGTATTTGTTTGGTTTTGGAATCGGGATAATACAGGCTTCATAAACACAACTGGAAGTGTTACAGAATAATTTGAGGATTATTGGTGCTAATTTTTCTTTGAAGTCTGCACTGACTCCATCTGGACCTGGCCTTCGTTTAGTTTAGACATTTTTAATTACTACCCAGTCTTGATTGTTATAGATCTGATGAAGTTGTTTATTTCATCTTGGGATAATTTTGGTTAGTCATGTGCTTCTAGAAATTCATCTATTTCTTTAATATTTTCTAGTTTACTGAAATATAAATTGTAAGGTATGTTCTACAGATGTTCTGGATTTCTCTGCTATTTGTGAAGATGTCTTCCTTTTCTGCTCTTATGTTAATTTGGGAATTTTCTTGTCATGAATTTGGCTAAAGATCTGTCAGTCTTGTTTATCTTTTCAAACAACCTCTCTGTCTCACTGGTTCTTTGTACTTTTTGTTTGTTTCCATTTCATTGCTTATGTTTGATTTTAGTTATTCCTCCCTGACTAGTGATTGATGTTTTGCTTGTTCTTGTTTTCTCTGTGCCTTGAGGCATCATTACCTTATTTATTTGCTATCTCACTGATTTTTTTTTTTTAAACTATGCACTTTAAACTTCTTCTGTGGTCTACTTTCATTTTATCCTATGGGCTTAGGCATTCTGTGTCTTTGCGTTCAATTCTGGGAATATTTCGATTTCATTTTTTATTTCTTCTGTGACCCATTGGAATTGATTTGTAGTCTTATTCTATTGTGTTCATATAGAATACATGAAATTACTTGAGTTCTCCTTATTTGTTGAAACTTCCTCATGTTATAATATATGATATACTGCTCCTGAGAAAAATGTATATCATGTGTGCTTGGGTGGCATAATCTATAGTTGTCTGTCAGGTTCATTTGACCTATTGGTGTCTTTTTGTAAAATTTTATTTAATTTTTTTTTTTATACCCCAGATTTTATGCCCCTCCCAGTCCTCCCTCTGAGTGTTTCACATCCCATACCTCTTTCCTCCTTGTTTCCATGAGTATGTCCCCACCCTCTCACCCCCGATTCCACCTGACCTCTTCACTCCCTGGTACCTCCAATCTCTTGAGGGCTAGGTGCATCTTACACCTAGCCCTCAAGAGCTATGGTGTCTTTAATAGAAATGTTTAAGTTGTTTATTATTGGCCTCTATTATGAGCTTAGACAATTTCAAGCATTATTAATTTAAATTTTTAAGAAATACCATCTTTATTTTATTTATAAAAAGTTATCTCTTTAAATGACTTAAATTTCTAAACAGTTTTCTTAATCATGTTTGATTTCTACTAATATATATATATATATATATATATATATATATATATATATATATTATAACTATAGAACTCCAGTTTACATATTTTGGAAGTTTCGTATGTGAAACTTCCTATCCCCTTTCCAAATCCTCCCGTGCCCTGCTCCCCCTTAAATTCATGACCTCTTATTCTATATTTTTTACTGGTCTTATGCACACACATCTACATACACAGGCGCACACACACACATACACACACACACACACACACACACACATATACCACATTCTTGTTTAATTCCTTTAGTGTTGTACATATGTGTTTAAGGCTGGCCATTTGTGGTTGGGTAACCAATTAGAAGGCTCCTTCCAATATTGATTCTTTCTTTCTTTGTGGTTATCAATTGCCTATGGTTCCTCATCTAGGAGCAGGAACTTGTGGGAGTTCCTTCAACCACATTGATATGATAATTGTTCAGCTCTTGTTTGGGCAATCATACTATTTGGTTGGTTGGTTGGTTTGGCTTAGTTTTTCAAGACAGAATTTCTCCATGTAGCCCTTGCTGTCTTGGAACTTAGTCTGTAGACCAGATCTCTAACTCTGGAGTCTGCCTGCTTCTGCCTCCCAAGTGCTGGGATTAAAGGCTTGTGCCACCATTCCTGGCTTGATAACCATATCACTGAGAGTTCACAGGTGCAGGTTTCCTGTCATGTATAGAAAACACTGTCTTAGAGTAGATTTCCATTTCCTCTGGCTCTCACAATCTTCTCTCTATAATGTTACCTGGTGTACAGTTTGTGCTGTAGATGTAATCAGCTGGGCAGGGCACCCAAAAGACTGTTGTTCTCTCCATTTCGAACATTTGTAGCTTTCTATAATAGTCTCTATCTGCTGCAAAATGAAGGTTCTTTGTTGAGGTATGAGAGATCCCTGTATTGGTGAATATAGGCATAGGAAGGAAGTTGAAAACTATCCTAATTTAGGAAAGTGGCAGAAGAATGCTCACCTCTAGGGTCCATGGTCTCATCAGCCATGGGTAGTTAGCTAGGTTTATAGTACCAAGAATGGATTTTCTGCTAAGGAGTGGGCTCTAAGTCAAATTAGATGGCTATTGATTACCTCCAAGATAAAAGTGCCAGTATTGCACCTTGGGAAATACCTTGCCATGCTGGTCATTGTGGTGGTTGGTAGGCAGTACACATGGATACGACAGCTGATTCTTTACACTTATTTGTTTAATCAAATTGGGTGAGTCTTGTATTTAATGGATATGGATTTAGAACTCTTAATTTTTCTTCATAGATTGTTCTTTTGATCAATATGAAGTGACCCCCACACTTTTGTCTGTTATGACTAGACTTGAAGTTTTTAAAATTAGTATTAGAATAGCAATGCTGCCTGTTTGTTATAGTTGTGGTTCCCATTTGGATGGAAGACCTCTTTTCCGTCCTTTACCCTAAGGAAGCATTTATTGCGTTCCCCAGAGGCAGTAAAATTAAACATCTTGGTTTCTTTTTGTTAAGATTTATTTCATTTTAAATTATTTATATGCTTGTGTCTCTCTCTGAGTGTGTACATGTGAGTGTAGGTGTCTATGGAGTCCATAATAAGACATCACAGATCTCTTAGATTTGAAGTTACAGAGAACTGTGAACCACGTGACATAGGTGCTCAGAATTGTACTCAGGTGCTCTTTCTTTCTTTCTTTCTTTCTTTCTTTCTTTCTTTCTTTCTTCTAGTCTGTTAGTCATATCTTTTTATAAGGGAATTGAGACCATTAGTAGACTTACTATTACAAGGTTTGTATTGATCCCTCTCTTTGTTGATGTTTAGTTTGGAGTGTTTTCTTATTCCTATTTTGTCTAATAACTGTCTTAGCCTTGTTTATTATTTTCCCTACAGCCTGTGGGTCTATTATTTTTTTTCCAAAATTGCAGTGTGTACTGCAGTGCTGACTTGGTAGTTAGCACTGTCCTTACTTCAGATATGCTAATTTTTCTGGCTATATTGGGTTGATTTTGATATTGTTGTCATTCAGAATCAGAAATTCACTGTTCTAAGCCCTTGTGGTTTCTAGGGTTTTGATTGAAAAGCAGCAGTTATTCTGATGGACTTATTTTATATGTGACTTGTCCCTTCTCTCTCATATAGTTCAATATATTTTCTTTGTTCTATTTATTTAGTGTTTTAACTATGATGTGTTAAGAGAATTTATTTTCTGATCTTCTCTGTTTGGTGTTCCTGTGAACCACTTGTGTTTGGCTAGGCATCTCTTCTAGATTTGGGGCATTTTCTTCTGTGGTTTTATCAAAAGCATTTTTTATTCCCTTGACACAATTTTGTTTTTTTTTTCCTTCTATGACTTTAGTTTTAAAATTTTTGCCTTTTGTGATATTCTAAATATCATATATGCTTTTTCATAAACTTTTAAAACTTATCATTGACCTTTACTGTGTAATCCAGTTCCTCCTACCCTGTCTTCAAGCTCTGAGATACTGTTCTCCACACAATCCATTGTATTTATGAAGTCTTACACAGAACTTATTTGATGCATTATATATTTCATCTAAATCATCAGTTCAATTTGTTTTTCCTGAGGATTTCTATCTCTTAATTGAATTATCGTTTCATATCACAGATTGACTTCTTTTATCCAGATGTTTATTGTATTCTTTTGGAATTTATTTCTGCATTTTTGAAATAGTTGAATATAATCATAATCATACATTTGAATTATGTGTCTAGGATTTTGTCTGTTTCACAATTGGGAGTTATTATAATGGCATTAGTTAATTTTGGTAGAGACAGGTTATGATTTTTTTCATGTTCCTGTTGTGTATGTGTGAGAGAGAGACTTGTGATTAGATCATTGGTTAAAGTTTTATTGTGTTTTAAATTAGATTGCTTTTGACTTTTGGTGGCAGTGTTTGCAGTGTTCTGCACACACTAGGTTGTAGTAGGGTCTGTGCAATGTTTTTGTCTTTTAGACAGGTCAATGTATTAGATTCTGTCTCTACACTTGCCACTGCAAGTTGAGTAGATGTCCAGCTGTAAAGCCTACTCTGAAATTACGGTGTTAGTTGGCTACAAAAGTGTCATTCCTTAAGTATAAATTATTTGGAGGAAAAAAGGGGCACCAGCTGTACTGTATGCACTACTATAAATAATTGAATGAAATCTTTTAAGTCTGTGAATATAAATTCCTCTCTATTAAGATTTAAAGGAAATTTTAGAAAATAGTATTTTCATATTTCCCTAAAAAGAAAAAGTAGAAGTATTTTTCTACAGTAGTAGTTTTAAAATTATTGTTTTAGTGCCCAATGCACTTTTGAATTGGGCAAGAAAGGTAAGTTTTAAGTGTATTTTATAATGACATTTATAGCTTGGAAATATTCAAAATGTTCACCAGTTAATTTAAAATTATATTACTTTGTATCAAACATGATTGTTAGGATAGCCCACAGAAAGCCTGTACACGAGTGTCACAATTATAACAGCCACACTGCAGAGTAACCAAGGATCTGTGAGTTTCTGAATGGATAAATAAAGCCATTTGCTTCTGTATCATGAAGTGCACCATTAAAATGAATGCTGTATTCTTACATAGCATGATGCTGAATAAAAGAAGCCAGACACAAAAGCCCACATATTATATGATTTACTTAGATAAGTAAAGTGTCCAGATAGTAACAGAAAGATAAAGCACTGCCAGAGTCTGGGAAGTGAGAGAAATGAGAAATAACTATGAATGGATATATAGTTTCTATCTTAAATTAGATAATGGTAATGTGTGATTTTGTGAACATACTTTAACATCATTAGATTGCTTTCTTTATAATGATGAACTTTATAGTGTGTGACTCAGTAAGCATATAGGCATTTTGCATTTAAGTACAAATTATGTTTTTATTAAAAATTACTTTATTTCTAAACAAAAAATCAGAGGTATATTGCTCCACATTTTATTTTGCAAGTCTATTTTATATTTAACTGAAAACAATTGTATTCTTTTGATCATTTCTGCATTAAATCTATTGTATTTATGCCACTTTTGCTGATATATAAAAACTCCAGACCTCATAAAGTAATTTAGTTGGAAAATAGAGGAGCAGTATAATGGGATATTTTCTCTGACATATTAATATTTGGCATGTAGTAATTCTTAAGTGTAGTTGACATTTATAGTCTCACATCTCTAAGTGACTTTGATTTAGGTACAGCTATTCATAGGCTGGACTGGACAGGGATGACAAATCACTCACAATGACTGGCAACAGAAAGGGGAAGTCCACTAGATTCTTAGCAGGCTAGAGTGCCTTAATTTTCTATGGAGGACCTCTCCATGTGCTCGTACTTTCTTATAGGGTGCTAGATAGATTCCAGAAAGAAAGTTCTCCAACAACAAGGGGAAATCTGTAGACACTTTAAGGCCTAACATCAGGAGTTAGTGTTCATTTCCCCACATTCTGTTGAACAGAACGGTAGCATTTGCCTAGAGTTGTGGGCAGAGCAAATAGACTCCACGTTTTCAAAATGAGAACTTGTCAAGTCATATGCAGCTATACTCCACGGTAAACCTCTTCTGACATTTTAAATGCTATGAGCATGTGGGCGCTTGGTAAATATTATGATTAGATGTTGTTTTTATACTGTTGCAACTTATGCTTTGAAATTAAAAGCATCTCTAATTGGACTTTGTTTGAATTATTTAAAGTTTATTGCTAAACAGATAAATGTAATGAGAATGGAGTGTTTTACAGCATCTTATTATCCACCCATCCCTTTTAATTTGTGACATTATGGTTTAGTTTTGTTGTTTCTATTTAATTACCTAAGAACAATTTCGTTCAATATAATAATAAAAAGTACAATATAAATAGAATATTAAGTGTGTGCCTCAATATCAGTGTGTTGTGTCTGGAATAAACACCTCCATTCCCCACAGTGCTGATTCTGCAAGAGAGACTTGACTTTGCCATGAAAAGTTTTCTATCAGCAATAGTTATAGGAAGATACACTAGGGCTTAATTCATGTAGCAACTTAATTTTAACCCTTGGAAGACATTAAAGATACAATACATTAAAGAAAATGTATTTCATAATTTGGAAACCACAAAGGGTGTGAAAAAATCTTTCAAACCAGCTATAATCTTCACATTGCTTTTCATACACCCTGAACTTAAAATGCCTATGAAATGCCTTCTCATTTCCTGTAAAGGTCTCTGGAAGAGGTGATACTGTATGAAGGCCCTGGTCAGAAATTCTTGTTATTAAGCATTTCTGTAATTTGGAGATTTTGATGGTTATCAAAGCATGCTAAAAGCATCATTCTTTCTGCTGCCCTTACAAGTTGCTTCTGGAAATCTGCTTTGAAATTGCTTTCTGAAAGACCTATTCAGAGAGTATTGAAAATTAAGGTTTTTCTCTGTAGCAAAATGGCAGTGTGTCTGCTAGTGGATATGTTAGGCTAGATGTACCTGCTGTTACTGATCAGGGCAAGTAATGTACTGTGCTTCTTCCCGTAAGCAAAATCAGGAAACTAAAACTTGATTGACAGACTGTCATATTGAAAATCTTAAAGCTACATTCATTTAAGGTTATTTGGTGGGATGACATTATGTAATTTGGAATCTATTGTAAAACCTTGCTACAGCACTGCTGTCAGCTCACAGCACCACAACATAATTGGTCTTTGAGACAGCAAATTACCTTACTCTAGGATAATGAGTGTCCCTCAGGAACCCTCTGGCTATTTTAGTCACATATGACAACCCAGGATGTAGATTTTCAGTGTTCTTAAGAGGATGCTGCAGAATGATAAGGCAACATTTCAGCTAAACGTTTACCGGCAACTAATTCCTCATTAGATGAGTTTACAGATTAGATCTGAGCATACCCCATGCCCTATCGAGTATAAAAAAGAGCAGCCCTAGTGATTCAGTCTCTTTGAAGACTGTGAAATCCTTCCATAAAGCCAGAAGCAACCCTCATGCAGTTCTTTGGTTCTAAGTGCCCATGTTTCCGTTCATTGTATTTTGATCTAGCTATACAGTTTACCTTTACTGGTTAGTTTTGTTTATCAGTCTGTTGGGATAGTTCATACTTCAGTGAAAGCACTCTGTAAGTTGTCTTGTAAGTAAGTAATTTCATGAGGGTGACATGGGATTTGAGGAAGGTCACCCCTCCCCCCACCTTGAAGATAGGCTGGAGTCTTCATTTTCACGTTGTATTTGGTATTCTAGCCATTCCCTAGTGCCACACTATTAAGCAACAGTTAAACGATCCTTTACCAACCCTTTGCCAATTTTTAGTTCTCAGCACATGCCAAAACTAACTTCTGTTTATTTCCTTCTGCTTTATATTCCTAGAGCAACTAGACTTAATTAGTATGTAATCGGACATTAATTATTCCATTGTTTTTTCTACACATTCAATCATTTATTGATTCTCATATTCAACAAGTTTTTATGCTTCTTGCATAATTGTTAATGCAAGATCTTTATTCCCATGGTGGACATGAGAATTATATTCAATTTTGACCATCTCAGCAAGGCATGCAAAGAAAAAATAATCATAACACAAAGCACCATGTACAAAGTAGCACCCCTGGAGATCACTAATGTGATTTTGTCAGATGAACTCTATTCCATAAAAGATATTTTCTATGTGTTTATTGAATGAAGATGTGGGAAATAGGGATCCAGCTTGGTAGGTGGACATAGTTTTCCAATGTGCAAAAACTGGCACAGAATTGCTTTTGTGGTAAAAGGAAGTAACTTAGGAAAACACAGGATAATTGAGTTTAGGGGGTTTCAACATTGTTCATTCTAAGATTAAGAAATAATAGAAAAAAGTTTTATTTGATTAAAAATATATCAGCATCTTCAGATCAGAAAACTGCCTTGATTTGTCTGCCGTCATAAATGTTTGTTCTGATTTTCCCTTTGGATACTGTGCTATTTACTGAGGTCTATCTGGGTTGCTATTCCACTATATTACATTTTTTTCCACAATAGTACATAGAAATTATCATTACAGACTCTTGATTATATTACATCACCTGAGCTTGTTTATGGATTGATTATAAAACCTGGTGAAAACTCAAATTCTTCAGAGCCATCAAAATTGCGCATTACATGAGGTCTGATACTTGGAACTCCATAATAAGCAATAAGCCCCACCTATTCTCTACTGCATTATGGGCATATAATTGCCTCTGAGGAAAACATTTTATTAAAAGGACTAATGTACTGGGCTGTAGTTCTTTTTAAGCGTGCGTGGTATATTGTGTTCAATCTCCAGTACCAAACACACAAATATATTCCTGTCTCTCATAATTGTCACATTCAAATTAATATCTACCATTGCCTCGGAATTTAATCTACCAGAAAGACTAACCCATGATTGGTCGAATGTCCTTTAGAATGATGGCAGAGAATGTCAAGACCCTAATGCACTTGCTCCCTAGTTTGTAAAGTCATCTGGTTTTGTATAAAGCTAACTTTACACTGTAAAGGAACTTGCCCATTACTAATGTTAGAAATAAGAACAAATTCTGAAAGAAACCTAAAAACAAAACAAACTAACTGAACAAACAAACATATAAACAAACAACAACAACAACAAAACCCCACAAAGCATCCCTTTAGTTTACAAACAGAGTTTTCTACACAGGAATAACCTGGAAGGGTTTTCCTTTTCCATTCACCAGCATTTTGACAGTAAGCCCACCATGTTTGTGGGATAGTAGTTTGAGCAAAGGAAGGAAGAAAAAACGCTCAAAGGATGTAAAAGTCAGTGGTGACACTGTGGTTATAAAGATTGTCTTCTAAGCAGTTGGAGTCATCCAATTTCTTGGATAAATCTTTCTTAATTTTAGTACTTCTGTGCTTTAGAGTTTCATTATTTTGAAGTGTTTTTTTCCTCCATGTAAAGTATCCTGTTTTACATCATTTTTAATATAAAAAGAAACATAAGCAAAACCCACAATAGGTCTGTGGTTTAATAGCTATCTTCCTCAAATTCTTTCAAAGACCCTTGGGTGGCTATAAGCCCAGAATGAAATCCATTATTAGAATGCTCCCTCTGTCAGGTTTTTATTTCTTATATTGTTTATTTTTTAATCATCTTTTGAATTATTGACTATTTTATGGTGTCTTATAACAGCAATTTCTATTTGTTTTATGTACGTTGTGCGTCAGATTTCATTTTTTGCCTCACTCCATTATATGTAATGGCTTAGCTTTGAAACTTTTGCTTGATATAGGGGGGGTGTTAATTTGCTTTAACACATTATTGTCTAAAAGAGTTCAGGTTCTATAAAAGCTTTATCTTGAAACACTCTGAAAGGTAATTTCTGTTTTATTCTCGTGTTCATAAAAGATGCTTCTAATTCCCCCTTGTATTCTTGATGCATGCTGAGATATTAAGGGGCCGCTGGCTGGCTCTGCTAGATCATGTTGAAAAGCACAAACTTAGACTTCAAAGCAACTGTTACATTTCCCTTCGACAGTCTTCTTCCAATATTTTATTACCATTCCAGTACTTTAAACCAGAGCCTTCTAGCACTTGTTTTGCTTCTAATCATCTCGTAATTGTTTCTCCCCCACCCTGACTCCCAAGAATGACCTATCCACTTCCTCTGGACTTTCCTGCAATTTTTAACTGATGCCCTAGAGTGCTGTGTCCTTTCTTATTCTTGTCAGTTCTTCTCCAATGAGGCATAACCAGAAGACTGCTATATTCTTAAGAGGCGTGTTCTTAGAATGGAGTGGATGGGCAGGAGTCAACAGTGCAGTGTCAGCAGTAATTCCACTCCAGTTAGATTTTAAAATGGGTCCCTTCATAGGCTAGCAGGGATGTGTGGCTCACTGGAATTTTGTTTCTCAGTATTAGGTTGCTAGAGGAGGTGATATAAAACAGGAGAAATCCAAGAATAAAAAGATTAAGATGATTTTAATCCTTAAGATTTTGTCCTTAAGATAGTGACAATGTCAATATTAATCTATTTTTGCCAAACATTTATCATACATCATGTGCAAAGTTAAAACTTCTGTGCAATACCTGCCTTGAGTATGTGTCAGTTGATTTTATTGTTAGTATATTGGTTCCTTTTTCTTCAAAAGACCACAAGTAAAGTGTCTTCTTACAATATATCTTTATTTTCTTTGTTTCTGTCAGTCAAAAGTCTTAACTCAGTGTCTCACAAGGTTATGGTCAAGGTCCCAGCCAAGACTAGATTTTCCTCTGGAGGCAGAACTTGGTGATGATGTGCTGTCTTGTTTCTGTTGTTTTGTTTTATTTTTCTTGATGGAACTGCATAGTTACTTGTGATTGTTGGACTGAGAATGCTGACTGGTCACTCTCCAGAGCTGTTCTCAGTCTTAAGGCTGCCTCAGATCCTTGTCATGTGCATTCTCCTATATGGCTGCATGCTTCTTCCAAGCCATCACTGGGCAACAGAAAGACTCCTGAAATCCAGATTCTACAAGTTTCTGTAATGAACTCATGCTTTTCATGCTTTATAATCATCTACATCCTATCATCTTTTGAATACTCTGTTGCTTAGAAGCAAATAAAGATGTTTTCTATACTCAACAGGAGAGGAACTTGTAAGAAATTGAGGTAGGAATCCTGTAAGCGAGTCTTTGGAAGGATTTCTCTATGAGCCAACATAGCTATTTGTCTTCCAATATCTCTTTCCCCATTTCTATCTAAAAGTAGATTACTAGCTGAACATAGATCACCTGAAATAAATACTTTATCACTCAGCTTCTCTTCTAGGTTTGGCTGTGCAGTGAGGCATGGAGGTAAGTATAGGGATCCAGATGGCTGGGGTTGCAGGTTCTCCACCATCCTTCTCACTTCTTCAGTGTGAGAGGAAAAGAAAGCTTTATATTAAACTTTATGTTTTATTGTTTAAAAAAAGCATTTGTACATGAATGTGTTTTTCATTAAACTTGGCCCTACCCCTTATCTACCTAAAATCCTTTCCTGTCCCATCCCTTTCCATTGGTTCCCTTTGTTCTCCATACAATCTCACTTCTGCTTTAATGCTATGTATGATTTCATGTGGCTGTATAAAATCTAGAAACCACAAATGAAAGAAAGCACATATTTGTTTTTCTGGAAGTGCTTTAATTTACTTAATTCAGCCATCCCTAATTGCCTCCATTTTCCTGTAAGTAATGTAACTCTATTCTTCTTTGCTGTTGAAACATTCCAATGTGTGCACATAGCACGTTTTCTTTGTGCAGTCCTCTGTTGATAGATAATGAGGTTGGTTCTGTGCTGTAAATAGTCCTGCAATAAGCATAGATACACATATCTCTATGATGTGTTGACTAGAAGTCTTGTGGGTGATTGCTGAGGAGTAGTATAGTTGTATCATATGGTATGTTCCTTCTTAATTTTTAAAGAAAGTGCCTCACCAAATTCCATAGAGGCCAGAGAAGTTCACACTTCCTGTTTGTCTTCATCCTCACCAGTATTTGTTGGTTTGTCTTCTTGATGACTGACATTCAAGCGTTATTATTTCTGACTGCTCTTGCCAGACACCTCCTTGAGTTCCTAATCTGATGGCTATATCCATGACATTGCTGTCTCGTCCTGAATCTCTCACTTCTGGTCCAGGACACATCAACCTGTGAGGCAAGAGCTGGCTTCTTCAGCTCCCCATCTCCAACAGGATAAGTTCTCTTCATAATCATGTAGATGCAAACAGTCTTTCTTACCATTTTTCAGTGGAAGAGGTTTTTAAGGAATTTGAAGTGACCTCTAAGAGCAGCTTAAATATAACTAAAACATCCTGTTCTCTGACTCAAGGGGGCCAAGTATGGCACTTGCCAGTCTAATAATAGTGAATTAAAAACTTTCTGAGAAATTTTCCTTGTTTTATAGCAATAATTCTTTGTAATCTATGTTTTTCATTCTAGCTTTGATCTTATCCTAAGGAGAAACAGTCTTTATCTGACCTGTGTGAGCAGTCTGCAGTCCAGCCCTAACTCACTTTATCTGACTGTTGGGCAGCAGTCAGCTTACAGGGGATACAACCAAACTGAATTGCTTCAATACATTAGTCACTATTTAAAGGACGATCTAGAGTAGCCATATACCCTGAGTTGAGAACTTGTGTATTACAGGAAGACGATGAGTGTTCTGTGATTGTGTCTCCTTAACTGCAGCTCCTAACTCATGTGAGGCTGGATGATTCTAGTCGGTAGAGAGCCCAAAGACCATCTCATGGTGGTAAGAATTGCTGTCCCCACCCTTGTGGATTCATCCAAATTTCACAAGAGACTAGAATATTAAAAGTGAGTCATATTTAAGAAGGAGATTGTTTCTTAATTGTTCATTAATCTCCACACCTTAGTGTGTTGTTTCATGGCAGTGTGGTAGTGAACTTACTATTAATTTTTAAGATCACAAAGTAACTCTTTCTTATTTAGTGAATTGCACAATGCAGAGGTACAGCTCTGCTTTCTCAGGACATCCCTGCCATCTGTTCTCTTTTTACATGTTCCTTGTGACCTAACACTGACAGAATTCTCTCTTCTTAAAGACTGGCAATGAATGCACTGTTTCTCATTTTCTGTTCATTTCAAGTATCAGAAGGTTTTAAAACCTTTTTTGCCTAAATTGATAATAATATTTTCAACCTCTAGTAGATAAAACTGCCCAGCATCTTTAGAATGAATGAAAGTAAGGATCCATTTGCTTTTCCCAGCAGGAACTATGGCTGTGTGAGGGAGTTAAGGGTAGAACATAAATGAAACCAAAGAAAACATTGACAGTCTGGTTTTGGCTGGGTCGTGGACACTGCAGGTGTTCTTAAATGCTGTGTATGCAAAAAGGAAAGGCATACTGTTTAAGAAGCCTTTGAAAATAATGACATGGTATTTAAGTTGGGCCTTAGCTAGATAGGGGAAGATAGAGAGAATCCTGATTACTTTGAGAATCTCTTCACATAAAAGACAGCAATTCTTTCTGGACCTGACTGAGCACACTGCAACCCACCCCAGATCTGAAGGGGCAGGATGTTAGGAGGCAGGCTGAGTGCCTGAGTGAGCTCTGGAGGGCTGGAGTTAGGGTCTCTAAGGCAGAAGGTATTTCTCACTATTAACACAGCTTCTTCAAACTTGAGAACATACTTCATGACTGAAATTCTTAGAAAGATCAACTGAAAGGCCACTTTTATAATAGTTGGGTGTAATTGTTATATTTCCTATTTTGAAAACCACTTAGTTGTACTTGAGTTGCTATCCTCTTATTCTCTTAAGATATTTGGAGTAATTTATTCATGAAAGTTTTATCAAAAAGGAAAGCAAGTAAAAGCCCTCCAAAATGCATTTCAGCACTCACTAATTCTTTATTCATTCATTTATTCCTCTGACAAACATTAGGTAAGGCTATGTTTAAAGAAAGTGAATATTAGTGTAGGACATTAATCTAGCCTGAGGGTGCATTGAATGTGAATTAAGCTAAATACACATGCACAGGCATGCGCCCATGTGTGAGCCTGCAAATGTAATGAAAAACTGCCAGTAGAGGAATTTTTAGCTGTGACAATTTGGAAATCCCTTAAGAAGCATTTTGAATGTCAGATTTGACATAAAAATATGGGTAAAATTTGAATATTTTGGCAGTGATAAAAAGTATTCCAGATATAAGATTCGATGTTTAAGAAAGCCTCTGTTGGGAACTATGGGGAGTCTACATGGTGAAGTGGAGAAGGTGTAGTCACATGAATTTGTAAACTTGATAAATATTATACATTCATGGGAGGGGAAGCTGGGTCTTACCTTTTCATAATAAACATGGTAGAAATGTTGGAGGGCAGAGCGTGGTGGCAGAAGTATAATGCCATCTCTACCCTCACAGGCCATCTAGAGCCCATTTACATAGCATATAAATAAGAATCACATGAGATTTAACAACTCTACTGATTGGTTTTTGTTATCTTGACACAAGCTAGTGTCATCTAGGAAAAGGGAACCTCATTTAGGAAAATGTTTCCACAAGACTAGCCTGTGGATAAGACTTTGGGGGCCTTTGTTGATTGATAATCAATGTGTGAAGGTCTACTGTGAGCTGTGCATCCTTGGAAGAGGTGGTCCTAGGTTGTATAAAAAAGGAAGCCGAGTGAACCACAGAAAGCTAGCCAGTAAGCAGCATTCCTCCATGGCTTCTGCTTTAGTTTCTGCCTCTGTTGTCGGGTATTCATCAGAGAAGACTATTTGGACATGGGTTTAAGCCAATAGAAAATCTTCATTAGTCAGCTGACAACTATATTGGGCATTTGGGATCCCAGTGTAGCACTGATCCTTTCTCAGAAGCCTTTAAACATGCACACGCACACGCACACGCACACGCACACGCACACGCACACGCACACACACACACAATGTTCTGGGTCGATATACTCCATGTAACATGAACAGTTAGCCAAAAGTAGAACTACAGAAGCCAAAAGGCAAGGTTAGTACATTTAGTAATTTTCCAGACTAAATTGTGGACTTCAATTGATTAGGTCCTTGTTTTTGTTTGGAAAATGGTGCTATCTGCATGCTGAGTTTTATGGTCTGAATGGTACTTCCATCATGGAGTCAGATGTGCTAAGGTCTGGGGGCTTGCTTTATCTCCAGGTTCTTGCCTTAAGTTTATGTCTGACTTCTCTTTCTGATGGACTAAAAGCTATAGGATAAAATAATCCCTTTTTACTCCCCAGTTTGCTTTTGGACATGGTGTTTATCACAGCAATAGGAAGCAAACTAAGAAACAGATGCAATACAACCTATCTATGAAGGGATGGAATTTCTATCCTCGTCTCAGCATTATTTATTTTTTCCTTAACTATTTTCTTACATGCCATAGGCTCTGTTACCTAGAAACAGACACCAAGATGGGAGTATTTTTATGCAAGGACTTCATCGTCAGTGCTCTCAGGAGAGCCAGAGCAGAGACTACTGAGGGAAGCGGGGAGAAAGGGCATGAGGTAAATGTAGACCCAGTTTCACCTGAAGTCTAGCCTTGGTCAAGAGCACCTCATAGCTATCACATCCATGGCTATCCTTTGTTCTTGTTCAGGAATCATTCACTAACTCAATCTATCTTCAAAAGATGTAGAACTTCCCAGACTTTTCTGGAGAGGCCACGCTCAGATGTTGAGTACATTTCTTAGGACGAAGTACAGTTCCTAGCACTTCCAGCAGCTGAGAGACAAAAGAACTGCTGGAAAGGGGCAGCTGGTTTTTTTGTTTTTGTTTTTGTTTTTGTTTTTGTTTTTATGTAGGAGCAATTTTGTCCCTGGGAGACCTTTAGCATGATATTTGAGGAAGTTTTTGCTTATTCTGAATCAGAGAGAGCTGGTTTGAGTTACTGCTACTGGTGTTTAATAGACAGAGGTCAGGAATACTGCTAAAGAGCCCACAATTCACAGAATACCCTTTCTGTGACAAAGAACTAATCTGGCTAAACTGTCATTATAAGGATGACACACATGAGATAGTGAGAAGCTGAGCAGGGCTCTGACAATGACTACTACACCTTCTTCATGCATGCCTTAACTGTATTTGTATACTGCTGCTGTAAGAGATATTTGTAAAGCTTTGTTTAATTGGGTTAAAGAATAAAGTCTAAGCCCTCGCCATATATATCCATAGATGTATTCAACACACATTTTATTAACTGGTCATTGAACACTTCTTACATAGTACCTAGTACTAAGGTACTAGGCTAGGTAGTAGGAATGCAGGGACAGGCACAGCATGGCATGTGTTTCCAAGAAGCTTACAGATTAAGTGCGAGACATCATAGCCTAGTTGCTTTTCCAAGTTTGAAAGACAAACTATGTATAAACACTGGCTGACCAGATTAAAAATAAGAATAAAGAATAGCAAGCGGTTGGTCCAGGAAAGGAGCTGACATGATATGTAATTGTCTTTTGGGAATGAACTTTATTAGGAGAAAGGCTCACAAGGACGTTAGAATTGGAACAGTATAGTTATGTTTAAAATAGCAGAACAGAGCTTTGAAGCAAAAGAGACGCTTTACTAGACAAGCTGGAGAAGAGCTGTGTGGTGTGTGCGTGCATGCGAGAGAGAGAGAGAGAGAGAGAGAGAGAGAGAGAGAGAGAGAGAGAATGACAGAAATTCAGAGAGAATGAAAGAGAGAGCAAGCCACTGTGAGAGGGATAGAGAGGGGACAGAGGTCCAGAGGCACCTTTAGAGAAATTGTCTGAACAATAGCAACAAAAATCTAAGTTTTAAAAGTGTGAGGATGGAGTGTAGTGCTCATGGGAAGCTTTATACCCCATTATTTAGTTCAACATAGCATATGTGATAAACAGCATGGAAAAGTCAGAGACTTGTTAGGACCATAAATTAGAGGCTGCTGTTAGCCAGCCTTTCTTTTTAAAAGATTTTTAAATCTGCTTTGTGAATTTTTTTTTTGGAGATTATTTCATTTTCCCCCTCTTCTCCTCGTCCTTTTTGCCATCCAATTCTTCCAGTGTAACTCCCTCTTGCTCTCTTTCAATTTCATAGCCTCTTTTTCTTTCAATGTGTGTGTGTGTGTGTGTTCCTAAATATGCAATACAACCTCTTCAATCCATATACTGTTAATTATATGTATGTTTTTCCAGGCTACTATTTAGTATCGGATAAGCAACTGGCACGTTCCTTCAAGGAGATGCTCTCAGCATCTCTTAGCTGCCTGTATTCTTTTTCTGGGCTATAGGCATTGGTAGCTCCCCTCTTTCAGAACAGCAACTCTATTGGTGTTGTCCTTGTTCAAATCATATGCAGCCCTTTTGCTGAGATCTTGTGGGTGAATCTTCTCTGATATTTCTATGAGGTCCAGTTTCACAACAAACCTCCTGTTCCTCTGGCTTTTAAAATCTGGACAATACCTCTCCCAGGGTGATCCCTGAGCCATCAAGGCCAGAGTTGTATTATAGATGTATCCCCTAGGACTGGGCTCCAAAATTCTGCATTTTCATTGGTTGTGGTTTTCTGTAATGATCTCTGTGTTACAAGAATTCCCTTAACATGGTGTGAGGACTATGCTTATCTATGGGTATAAAGTTAAATATTTAGAATGTAGTCAGGGATTATGCTGGTTTAGTAAAGTGGTGGTTTTAAGTTTTCTCCAAGGTCCATGATTTCACTGGTCATGTGTAGGTGGCTCCTGGACCAGGCAGGGTTTCCTTGTTGTTAAGCCATTGGTTACCACCAATGTGCCACTGTTACACTCTGGGGGTTTTAGTGTCATGCTGGTCATTGCTATGGTTCAAAGGTGTCATAGCTTGGTGGTATTGTTAACTGCCTCCCTTTCTGGAAGCTAATATGGTGCCTTTTCCTACAATGAGAGCCAGTGCTTAGAAAGGAAGCTTTCAGGTCACATCGAGCTTAGCTCTCCTGGGCCCTTTGTCCAAAGTACATGGTATCTTAAGCAATAGGGACTTACCTTTTATTTTGAGAAGTCAGAAGGGTTGAACCAAGGACATTAGCAATAGCTTATATTTTGCAAGTCTCTTGGACAATCATGATCAACAATTCGAAAGGAGGCTTCTTATGCCTTCCCAAGGATTTTGTTAAGACAGTCTATGGGTCTTGTCTGTCAAGATGAGAAATTTTAATTTAAACTGTATATTTATATGTAAATGTAAATATTCTATATGTGTTTTAGGCAGATAGATAGTATGGTTCCTTCTGAATCATTTCCCAGATATCCTTACTGTTATCCTACCCTCCTCCTCCTGTATTTCTGTCCCTCCCCTCCAACCATCCATTTTACTCATTTTGTCCTTCAGATCAGTTAGACCCTAGTGTTCTTTCCCCCATCCACACAGTGGTCCCGCCTCTTGCTTTCTTGGTTTCTGCAGATTTACTCACATGTAAAGATTCGAAGCTAGGAAAAGATAAGAAGGAACAGGTAGAGTTTGTCTTTCAGGGCCTGGATTACCTCATTGAGATGATTTTTCTAGTTCCATCCACTTACCTGCAAACTTCATAATTTTATTTTTTTCTTTACTCCTGAATAGTATTCCATTGGGTATATGTAATTTTCAGTAGTCATTCACCAAGCTGAAAATATTTATGTTGTTTCCATTTTCTAGGTTTTATAGCTAGAGAAGCAATGAACGTGTCTGAGCAAGTATCTGTTGAGTAGGATGTTCTTGACTCTCACAGAGAGTCAAGTAAGAGAGCTGCTGGGAGCAGGGACATGACTTGATTTTTTTCAGCCTGTGGGATCTGGTTTCCTAAGGGGGAAGACCTATGTTCTCACAAACTACATATAGCAATCATAAATATTCAAGCATTTCCTCCAACAAATATTATTGAGTACTTCCTATATACCAGGTACTAGTCTAGAAATTTGAAATACAGAAGTTAACAATATAGAAAAAGTCTTTATTTCCATGAACGTATATTGCATGAAAATAACAAATAACTGTCATTCAAAGAAGTAAATACATAAATGAGAAAAATTATACAGAGAGATGCCATGACAAAGAAGAGTGGGTAGTGGGTCAGATTGAGAGTTGTAGGTACCATATTTAATAAAGGATGGTGAATTCCATCAGAAAAGCTGAAGGTTTAGATGAGATTTTAGTAGTGAAAAGGAATCCACTGTGAGAAGGTTCCAGGTAATGATGGTTTTAGAGAGAGGAAGATGCTTGGTTTTACAGTGGAGCCAGAGAGCAGTGTGGGTAAATCTCTAGTAAAGGCTGAGATATGATAAGGAATGAGATCCAGAGACAAACAGGGCAAGCTAAGCCATCATGAAGAGTGTGTGCTTTGTCCAAATGGTCATGGTATTTTCCTGGAGAAGAGTGTGATGGTTCAGCAAGATGTCTTCTGTAGTAATGGAAGGAAAGAATCATGTGGAAGGAAACCCTTGTGTACAGTCTTTGCTCTGTCTTCTCTCTACACCACAGACTATCTTTCCCTCCTGTCTTCTAACTGTATTTAGTAAAATAGCCACCAGTGGAAAACATGACAATTTAGAAATACGTTCAACACAGCACCTTTCCAACACATTACATTATTTCTGAAGAGATAAATGAGCTTCAACAGGCAGCAAAGTATTTCTCATACGTATGTTTTAAATGTGGATATAGCAACCGAGAGAGGAAGCCTTTCAGATTAGTGAAGTAAATTAGATGTTAGCTGTCTAAGATATACTTGGCATCATATCTCAACCAAACCAAATCACTCCTAACTCTTAAAAATGTACAGAATGTTTTGCTTTGAAATGTGAACAAACATAAGATGAACAATTACCATGTAATTTATTTATAGTTTGTGTGTGAGAGTGTATGATGAGTGTGTGTATGTCTATGTAAGAGTATGTGTATGTGTACGTTTGTATATGTGTGAGTGAGTGTGTGTGTGTGTGTGTGTGTGTGTGTGTGTACCTTTGCATCTTGAAATCCAGACTTTACAACTAGGTTCTGGTGTTCTCACAGATCTTTATTATTCTTCAAGTATTACTATAGGATAGACTTGAGTTTGAATGATGCTATTTGTTTATGTAAAATGAATTCTTTTTATGTGCTAACAATTCTTTTGTTCATAGTAGCTAATAACATTGTTGATATATTAACAGGGAGCTTAACAGAAGCCTAAATGAACTTATGTAGTTTATGGAGATATTTTATAGGCAAGTAGTTTATTGAAAGTTAATTACTGCATGACATGCATATATTACAGAGATAATATAGCATCATTTCAATAGTGAAAAGTAGACATGAAGAGACTCTTTTGTTATACACCTCCTTTTGAACACTCTTCTCCAACCTTTATATGTATGTTTATCAAAGGTGGGGCTTTAAAGTTGATTTTAAATGACACTGGATATTTAGCTGGATTTATAATTGTTCTAAATATACCCTTATGAATCAAAACAAGTGAATTTTCTTTTTGACTGTGTTGGAGATCTTATTAATGTCTTGGTATGTTAAAGATAGTAGTAGCAACTATTCATAATTCAGTCATCTCATGACTGTTTATTTTAAATTCATGATATAACAAACCATCTCTTGGTAGAGAAATAGGAGTTACGTTATGATTCTCATGGATGTGACACTGTAAATCTGTGTAGACATAGATTTTACTCGCAGCAGCCACCTGACTGCTGAAACTTTACAAATGTGCAGATATAGAAGACTGTATTTGCATGAATGGGCTTTATTATCTATATGCATTCTGCTTAGTATGGTTAATTTTTTAATAAGGCAAATATTATTGCCTAATTTTAAAATATAAAAATCTGATGAACAGCAAAATTGTGATAGGGTGATAAATCCTTCCTTTTGGTGAGCAGATCAGTTCATTTGTGGTTAACCACTGCTTCTCCAAGTTGAATGATATTAAATATTCTTTAAATTGTCACAGTTGTTCTGTGTCTACCATACTGCTCATATGTGCTTGTAAAATCATAATGTAAACAATCTTTTATGGCATGTTCCTTCTTCCCACTGATATGCTATGAGGTGACAAAGTTTCATCACACACAAGATAGTCTCCTACTAGATTCTGATAGTCAGGAAGTATGACAACTTATTTATTGGGTGTGTTGAGCTCTGGTCTCAAGTCACAGCAGAATTTTGAGTTACTACTCTTGTTCTGTAGATTATGCAGACCAATTCTACTAAAACAGCCAAATGACAGCTTTATGACATATTCTTATGGAATTGTCCATGAGCATCAAAACATTGGTACAATGTCATGCAAATGAACATGGCTCTCCTTATAATGCTAATAATCTGATTATATATATAGTAATGGTGTTTTCTGAAACTGCTTTTTCAGCCTTTGTTGTAGACTCTAGCTCACTTTGAAAAAAATCTCTTCCACATATATTATAAAAAATATTTACTATAGAATGACCTTGAAGAAAATTTGTCTATTTTCTTTCTTGACATAGGAAGGATCTTACTATGTAGCCAAAAATGCCCTGCAACACACTATTTATCCAGTCTGACCTCAATTTACCTTGTAGTCCTCTGTTTTAGTCTTCTGCAAGCTAGGCTTACAGGTTTGTACCATACAACCAGACCTCAGCTGAAACTTCATATTGAAAATCTAAACCCTTGGCAATTCTTGTGCCAAATGTATACACAATATAGGTGTGTGAACTTATACATGCATATGAAGTTCAGAGGTAAATTCTTCACAATAAAAAAGACTCAAAAATGAACAAAACGTCCTCTAATGGAATGATGAACAAATATATTTTGGTGGATTCATATGGTATAACAATATACCAGCAATATATATAGCAGTGAAAGAAGCACACATCTAACAATATGAATAACACAAATGTATTGCCTGTGTGAAAGAAGCCAGGCACACACACACACACACACACACACACACACACACACAATGGGTGATTCCACTTAAATAAAGTTTATGAACAGACACAATTATAGTGTGAAGAGGTGTAAATAAAGATGAATTATTAAGCAAAGGAAGCAAATGGTTACTATAAGAAGGTGATTGGCATCTCCTTGATCAATGGTTGTGGTTATGAAGGGTGCTGCATGGTGCTTTCCAAGAATTTCTAGTGCTCTTTTTCTTCACGTAGATGCTGCTGTTCAAGCATTTACAGTAAATTTTATGTACAATATGTTAATTATGTACCAACTTGACTCCGGAACTCTTCTGGGGATGGATATTGGTAAAAGTACTTTTCAGAATAAAAGGGGTAATGGTACTTGTGGAAGCCTCTGAACACAGGAAAAGCATGAGACTCAAGGGTTCTCACATAGCCAGAGATGACTTTTTGCCATGCACAGACAAATATTGGTTGACTGAGATTTGCAGATCCTAAATTTTACATTCTGTTCAAAAAACAAATACTCTCAGTGACTAAATGATTACTCTCTCTCTCTCTCTCTCTCTCTCTCTCTCTCTCTCTCTCTCTGTGTGTGTTCTGCATCCTATTTCTGGGTCATACCTGGAGCTGACAGAACAGTACACACTGTACCCCAACACCTAGATATTTTTTAACCTTTAAGTCACTCATGAAAGTATGACTGCTGATTATTTGTCAGAGGGCCAAACCACTCATAGCTCTCTGTATGGTATAAACTTATTTTTTCTAGAAGTGAAGTACTCCTTTACTAATAATGATATTAGCAATGCTGCCATAGTGTCTTTTTGTGAAAATTTATTACATGTAGCATACTGCTTTGTGCAAATATGGTATGTGAGTCTCATAATATATCATGATGTCTCATGATAATACCAACAATTTTAGTGATTATGTATCCCAGACTCAGAGAGTTTTCAAAAAATAGTTGTGTGACTCCAAACTCACTATTCTTTGTTGGCACAGTGTGCATGCCACAGTGGCTTCATTTAGTTCTAGTATGTTAAGTAGCAAACATTTGTATATTTATTGGTTTACATGTCTTGTTCTATCTTCTGTAGTTATGACAGAAACTACAAATTGGTTAGTTTGTAAGAAAAGAAATTCCCATTACAAGTGAGAGGACAAATCCCCCTCTCTTCTTGCAAAGCCAGTAACACTATCGTAGGGCCTTACCTGCATGACTTCATCTTCCGCTAACTAAATCTGCGAAGCTTCGCTTCCACATATCATCAACACACAGACTGGGGAATACAATTCCAAAGCATGAACTTTGAGAAACATGCTCAAGTCTTAATGTCACATTTGTATAGAATAAGAATGATAAGATATTTACTCTCATTCTGTTGATTTTTTTATATGATTTGGAACCTTCTTTGACTAAACACTTATTTTGAATCAGTATTAAAGGCAGAGATGATCAAATAACTTATTTCAAAGACTGCTTCAGCTCTGCACTAATTTCTGAAACTCAACTTGGCCAGATTCAAAGCCCAGTTTTCTGTTTTCAATTTTTGTCTGACATATAGGACACTATTGAGTAGAAGATCCTGGCTGATAAGCATGAATGATGTATAATGAATGCATATGATCTGAATGAGGCATAGGCGCTACTGTGGGCAAGGCACATCATTTTGTACAGAACTTTTGCTAGAAAGATAAATCAATTGCTGAGAGATATGATTTTAATTTTAGTCAACATTGCTAGAATATATAATTTTAAATTTACAAGCAAAGTTTTAGTTAATAAGAGATCAGTATCATCACTTTTGATAGATCTGTTTAAATTACATTCTCTTGTTATACTTTTGGTAAGGCATATACTTATAAGAATTTGTTCACTTCTTCTGTATTCTATTATTTGAGAATCTTAGGTTCCCTCTTCTGTCTATTTGTATATGTATGGTTCTGTTGTTTTTGTTCCTATTGACTTCTAGTTTTATTCCACTATTGCTAATAATTAATTTTCTATTCTTATTTTGGAGAAGATTTCATGGGCTGTTCAGAAGACTTGTAGTCCATGGCTTTGAATAGAACTTTGTACAGATTTATATTAAATCAATTTAGTCAATTACACTTTCTAGGTTTCCTTTATTGATTTTTTCCCTGAATGTTCTATCCACTGATGAGCTAAGTTACCTCTTATTATAAATGGACCAATTAGTCCTTGTAAACAGGATTGCTTGTTTATATTATATATGTAAATTATGTCTAATATATATGAATAGGCATTTCATGTATTTTATGGATTGTTTTTTATTAATATGTACATATTAATGTATAATACTCTTCTCTTATGTTTGTTGTATACTATATCAGACATAGCAGAGGGTTTTTTGTTTGGTTGGTTGGTTTTGGCTTCTGTTTATTTGGTTTGTTGAATTTTATCTTTTCACTCTTAATTATATGTTTCTTTTCCAGTGCAGTGTTGTTATATTTTTTAATTGGATGTTGTTGTTCATTCATTTTGTTCTTGACAATGTCTCGTGTAACCCAGACTGCCTTCAAACTCTGAAAAGGTTAAGGATAGCCTTTAACATCTGTTCCTTCTGCTTCCACCTTCCAAGTTTGGGGATTACAGGTCGGTGGTGATTCCACAGCCAGTTTATGTGGTGCTGGGGACTGAACCCAGGCACTCTCTCTAACAGGCTGTAGTAACAAATCATTGAATATTATGTTAAATCCAGTCATCTAGTCTACATCTTTAATTGGAGAATTAATAGCCTTTATACAAAGATGCCATTGAAAGGGATGCTGGTAATTGCTGTGATTTAGTTGGTGTGGTTGTAATTGATTCAATTATTGGATGTTCTTCATTTCTGCTCCCTTATTCATATACAAACTAACTTTACCTTCATTGTTTGGGATTAAAGATATGTACTAAGGACATGTCTGTACTCCACCCAGAGGGGTTAAAGGTGAGTGCTAAGGGCGTGGCTGTACTCCACCCAGAGGGATTAAAGGTGTGTGCTAAGGGGTGAGCCACACAACTGGAGACAGCTTTTTCAGTAAATAACACTATCTGAGGATCAAAGCGTGATTAAATATCCTGCAGCTTCTTTCCTAGATTTTCTTTTTTTACCTATTCCTCTTGTGTAGCTCATTCTTCCTTATATTCTTTTATTACTGGAACTGTATTTTTTCCTTTTGTAAGTAAGATTCCGTTAAGTATCTTCTACAGTCCTGGCTTAAGGGAAATGGACTGCTCAAAATTGTGATCATATTAAAAGATCTTTTGTCTGTCAATTTTGGAAGATAGCTTTGCGGTCTACAGTAATCTTTGTTGATTGTTCTTTATCTGGGGCATATCGAGCTAAAGGGATAAGACTGCAAAAGTTGAAAACTCACAGTGGAGCTCACCGTCCTGTCTTTACAGCAGTAAACCTCACTGCCAATACAGAAACTGTGGAGAGAACTGCCATTCTCTTTTCATCAGAACTCTTGCTTCTCTTTTGGATAAGGGACAAGGCTTCTCCTTCACCCTTTCAGAAGTGTGGTGGTTAGAGCCATGTTGAATGTCTTGTGGGCTTGTCATTTTACTATTATTTTTTCAAAAAATGATCTTTGTATATACTGATTCCATATCTCCTTGTAAACTGGGTATTTTATTTTACCAAACATGTAAATTGGAATATATATATATATATATATATATATATATATATATATATATATTTACAAATATATATCTATGTTCCAAATATACATATTTCCAAATATATATTATATTTGGGTTATACACATACACATACACACACACACACACAATCCCCTTAAACCTGTGTGTATGTATGTACATTTGGGAATACTAATTTATTTACCTCTTTGACCTAGATTTAGTATATTTCTAATGAATACAACATAGCATTCTAAAATCAATTTATATATACTTATAAAGTATAAATTTTAATTTGAACTCTTTGGGTTAATTTTGATCTCTTTAGATTACACATTTTTTTTCTTGCAACAACAAAGATTGCATTTCCTAACTGTATTTGTTCACATAGATGAAATGAAAGTATGTATAGAAAATATGTTAGTTTTCTATTGCTTTGCAAATACCATAAACGTCATGGTGTCTTATAGTGTAGGTACATCAGAAGTCTAGCTGACTTTTCTTCTCACAAGGTTGAAATCAAGGTGTCAACCTCTTAGAATCTTATCTGGAGGCTTTGGAAAAATATTGTTTTCCAAGAGCATTCAAATAATTACACTATTTCATTCTTTGTGGCTATTATATTATGGTTTCTAATTTATGTTGACCATTAACAGAGAGCCATTCTCATTTCCATTTATCTCCCCCACCTTCAAAGGCAGCTATATCCTGATTAGTATTTTCATGTTTACAGGCTCTCTGACATCAGTGTTACCCACACTGGAAGAAGATATTGTAAGAAGGTGAAAATCACTCCAGTCCATTCTTAGAATTCTGCCTACCACAGATAGTGGTACATTTATAATTATGGAATTTCTCTAAGATGGTTATTGATAAGGCACCTGACATGGGCACCTAGCTTTACTTGATTATTTAATAATATCATACTTATTAATTAATTAATGGAAATACATTTTATATGTCTCTTTTAAATTTGTTATCCTCTTGTGATTGTCTTGAAGGTCATCTTAAAATTGGTAAACAAAAATATTGATTTTTTCTACATTCATTCAAAGATATTAAAGTTTTTAATGAAGAACACGATCAGTAACCTGATCCTTACTCCAAAGGCCTTCCCTTTTGATGTGCCAGCAGAGAAGTGGAGTTGCTTACTGAGTCCTGCATGGAGGAGGGAAGCAGTATGTGTTGAGATTAAGATAAATTACACAGAGAATGTCCTTCTGAGTAACAGTTACCTGGCTCTGTAATGATGCATTTTCTTCCCAGCGATTCTTGTCTATTCTTATCCTTTTCTCAAGTCCTGTTCTTCCAACCATTTCCCAATTAGCAATGCTGAAGCTCTTGGGAAACAACTGAAAGGCTGATTGCCATTTACCACTGTTTGACTTTGGCCATGAAAACCTAAAAAGTAGCCACTGTATGCCCAGAAAGGTTGCTTTCCTCAGATAGAATAACAGCATGCACAGTAGTCACAGCTCTTACATTCTCTTCTGGAAAAGCCACATCCACATCCTATGCCCTAAGGGAAAGCCACTATGTGTGTTCCTCAGTTCATCTTTGCCGTATTTGGCTTTCATTCATTGAAGGAATAAGTTCCAGGCAAAATATACATCTTTGTTGTACTTTTTAATGACTAGATTACCCTCTGGCTGACACCATCTTTTGAGGAGCCCTTTGACTGCTCTATTTCCTTTACAACTGGTACTTAATATGCATCAAATTTGTGTCTTCTAAAGCTTATAGTCTTCCATTCAACATCGTTCCAAATGTGTCTTTTAATGAGTCAAGCCTCTCTGACATCCCTCCCTATTCTCTCTCACCCCACAGTCCCCATACATTTAAAGTTACATTCAGCAGAGAAAAGTTTCTCAGTACAGTCACATTCATACAGTGGCTTATTCATAGAGTGTGCTGGGAATCATCTGATGAAGGACAGGGGGCAGCGATGTCATAGTTCCTTCTATGATTCTTTTGTGTGAATTCAACATCTACATTGATGCCCCTTGAAATAGTTTGACCTCTCAGCTCTGTGACCCCATTAATCACTTACCAGGATGAACACATTTTGAGTCTCTTGACTATTCACTACGACTTGACATCTAAGATAAAGAAATGGAAATTTCTATATCATTGAAACCTTTTCTATTTTCTTACTACTTATGAGTATGAATTTTCTTGTCATACTGTCGAAGTAAGAAGAACCGTCATTATCCCTAATAGCTTGACTTCTGGATTACTTTTCACCTCAGAGGCAAGTTACTGGAAATTTTATGTTCATTGCAGACTCTTTTTTCAAAGCTCTATATGAACTGAGTTCCAGGACCTAATAGTTCAACCATGTTCTGCCCAGCTTAAGGTAGACTATGCTGCTCTCTCCCTTGGTGCTTATACTTTCCAAAGTTCCTTAGTGTTCATTCTCTAGCCAAACTAGACACTGGTGATTGTGTGGTGGCGGATCACCGCTATTCTTTAAAGAAAGAAGTCAGAGATTACCTTCGAATACTTATGAGATGTGGTTTGTTTCTGTCTTAGTTTCAAATCATGGTTCACTGAACTTGAAGGTGACCTTGCCTGACTTGTTCATTGATTCTGTTATACTCAACATTGTTGATTTCTCACCAATATTTTATTTCCTTCTTGCTTCAACAGAAACTCACTGTATCTTTAGTCCATTACTTCAGGAACTCTTGTTTTCCTTCACCCTCCAGACTCCTAATCATATCAATCTAGCTGTCCATTTCTTTTTCTTTTACCCACAAGTTGCTGAATACTGCTTTTGACATTAATGTGGCTTTTTAAAAATTTGTTTGGTTTTCTTCTGTTTTTTTTTTTTTCTTTAAAAGATTTAGTAGTTCTGTTGGTCGTTAGAACCATGATACAAATCTACATATGATTAGTCAGCTCATATTAGACCTCATGCCCCTTGTTCGTGGCCTTTGCACTTGTGATTTCTTCTCTCAGCTCTTCCACTATCCTAGAAAACTTCTCTTCTCATTATATGTATAGTCTAATGTATGTTCATGGCAGAAGTTTAGATCCTGTGGAGATTCATGCCTTATTTTTTACTTTGATTGATTTTCAATCTCAAATTATCATCAGTTTAGAGTTTCTCGGTTCCCTCTGTTTAAAATATGGAGTGCTGCCATGTTGTAGTCCCTTCTCTTTCCCTGATTTTATTTTCCTTCACAGGACTCATGTATTTACTAGAAAATGTCTCTTGTTTACTCATTTTATTATCTGCCTATTTCATACAAGATGTGAGGTTCATGGTTGCTTAAATATATAGCTAAATGTCACCTAATGATGGAGATAAATTCTGAGAAATGTTCAATAGGCACCATAAGAGTTGTATAACTCCATTACACCTTTAGGCTATATAATATAGCTTGTGCCTTTAAGAGTACAAACCTGTACAGCATATTACTGTATACTGCATATTGTCAGAAACTATAATAAAATATAAGTATTTATACATTTAAATTTAGAAAATGCTCAGTCAAATGTTGTATAGAAGATAAAAAATCAGTACTTTTGAACAGGGTGCATGTTAGAAATGGAGCTTGGAGGTCTAGAGGTTTCTATGGGTAAGTCAGTGAGTGGTTAGTGAGTGGCTGTGTAGGTTGGGAACATTACTGTCCACTACTATGGAATCTATAAACACTATGCACTTAAGTACACTAAACTTGTTTTTTTTTTGTCTTTAAAGAGCATAGCTTTAGCTTATTGTAACATTTTCATTTAAATGTTTAATTTTTAAAATTTGCTGACTCTTTTGTGGTAACATAGATTAAAAAAGAAGTACATGTAACTATGTTTTCATTATATTCTAATTCTATAAGCTTTTTCTATATTTTATTTTACCTTAAATTTTTCTTGTTGAAAACTGAGACACACACACAATATCAGTTTAGGCCTGAACATGTTCAGGACCATCATTATCACTATCTTCCTGCTTTGTAGCTTGCATTCCTCAGGGATAATGGAAGACATCATTACAATGGAGGTGCCATTTCCTATGATGCCAGTGCTGCCTTCTAGACTGTCTCCTGTGGACCTCTCAGGACTGTGTTGTAGTTACTTGTTTGATGATAAGCAGTAGTAAAACATATAAATAGCCAAACATATAAATCAGTAATATGGTACATTATTATTATTATTAACAAGTATTATATATGATATATAATTGCATGTGATACACATTTCAGAGGCTAGCAGAACAATAGATTTGTTCATGCCAGCTTGATCACAAACAAATGAGTTATGTATCACACTAAGATGTTGCAGTGTTTATTACACTACTGTGCAATAGGCATTTTAGAGCCCCATTACAGTTTTATAAGATCACTGTAGAGATATGGTTCATTGTTGACTGAAGTGTTAGTATGTGGCACATGATATGTGTGTGTGAGTGTGTGTATAATATACATATATATATAATATATGTATAATATGTGTGTATATTATACACACATTATAGAATGTATAATATAGGAATTGCAAAATATAAAGTGAGATTTTTAAGAAAAGTATTTATATAGAGGACTTAAAATAAATTTTAAGGGATTGAAATATTTAAGGAGTCAGTGGCATTGCTATTTTTTTTAGTTGTTTTTATTAACTACTGTATCCAAAATCTTAATAGTGCCTGGCATATAATTCAATAAAACTTTTAAAGTATATTTTTTCACTGTTTGAAAGTTATTTTTGCCTCTGAAATTGCAGGGAAACATAGACTGTCTGAAGTAAAGTCTTTGACTTCCTGAGTGCTAACCAAACTAGTAGAGATGCAAATGTTTTTGTATGTGTACTTCAGAAAATTGATATTCCTGGTAGTTGTATATCAAGCTGCTAGTGTATGCTCTCTCCAGTTTCTTTTTGGAGTCACCCAGAGCTATGAGTTTTCCTCTTAACATTGCTTTCATAGTGTCCCATAAGCTTGGGTATGATGTATTTTAATTTTCATTAAATTCTAGAAAATCTTTAATTTCTTTCTTTATTTCTTCCTTGACCAAGTTATCATTGAGTAGAGCATTGTTCAGCTTCCATGTGTATGTGTGCTTTCTGTTGTTGTTGTTCCCATTGAAGACCACCTGCCTTATTCCGTAGTGATCTAATAGGAGGCATGGGATTTTTTCAATCTTCTTGTATCTGTTGAGGTTTCTTTTGTGACCAATATATGATCAGTTTTGGAGAAGGTACCATGAGGTGCTGAGAAGAAGGAATATTCTTTTGATTTAGGATGAAATGATCTGTTAAACCCATTTGGTTCATAACATGTTAGTTTCACTGTGTCTTTGTTTACTTTGTGTTTCCAAGATCTGTCCATTGATGATAGTGGGACATTGAAGTCTCCCACTATTATTGTGTGAGGTGCAATGAGTGCTTTGAGCTTTAGTAAAGTTTCTTTTATGAATGTGGGAGCTCTTGCATTCGGGGCATACATGTTCAGAATTGAGAGTTCTTCTTGGTAGATTTTCCCTTTGATGGGTATGAAGTGTCCTTCCTTATCTTTTTTGATGACTTTTGGTTGAAAGTTGATTTTATCCAATATTAGAATTGCTACTCCAGCCTGTTTTTTGGGACCATTTGCATGGAAAAATTTTTTTCAGTCCATTACTCTGAGGTAGTCTTTGTTTTTAACAGGGAGGTGAGTTTTCTGGATGTAGCAAAATGCTGGGTCCTGTTTATGGATCCTTTCTGTTAGTCTATGTCTTTTTATTGGGGAATTGAGTCCATTGATGTTAAGAGATATTAAGGAAGAGTGATTGTTGCTTCCTGTTACTTTTTATGTTAGTTTTATGTTTGTGTGGCTATCTTCTTTTGAGTTTGCTGAAAGATTACTTTCTTGCTTTTTCTAGGGTGTAGTTTCCCTCCTTGTGTTGGCATTTTCCATCTATTATCCTTTGTAGGGCTGGTTTGTGAAAACATATTGTTTAAATTGTTTTTGTCATAGGATATTTTGGTTTCACCATCTATGGTAATTGAGAGTTTTGCTGGGTATAGCAGCCTGGGCTGGCATTTGTGTTTTCTTAGAGTCTGTATGAGATCTGCCCAGGATCTTCTAGCTTTCATAGTCTCTGGCGAGAAGTCTGGTGTAATTCTGATAGGTCTTTCTTTATATGTTACTTGACCTTTTTCCCGTACTGATTTTAATACTTTTTCTTATTTTGTGTATTTGGTGTTTTGAGTATAATATGACAAGAGGAATTTCTTTTCTGGTCCAATCTATTTGGAGTTCTGTAGGCTTCTTGTATATTTATGTTTATCTCTTTCTTTAGGTTAGGGAAGTTTTCTTCTATAATTTTGTTGAAGATTTTTACTGGCCCTTTAAGTTGGGAATCCTCACTCTCTTCTATACCTATTATCCTCAGGTTCTGTCTTCTCATTGTATCCTGGATATCTTGGATGTTTTGGGTTAGGAGCTTTTTGCATTTTGTGTTTTCCTTGACTGTGATGTCAATGTTTTCTATGGTATCTTCCGCACCTGAGATTCTCTCTTCTATCTCTTGTATTCTTTTGATGATGCTTGCATCTATGACTCCTGATCTCTTTCCTAGGTTTTCTAACTCCAGGGTTGTCTCCCTTTGTGATTTCTTTATTGTTTCTCTTTCTATTTTTTGTTCCTTGATGATTCTGTTCATTCCCTTTGTCTGTTTGATTGTGTTTTCCTGTAATTCTTTTTGGGATTTTTGTATTTCCTATTTAAGGCTTCTAGTTGTTTACCTGTGTTCTCTTGTATTTCTTTAAGGGCCTTATTTATTTCCTTCTTAAAATCTTCTATCATCATCGTGAGATGTGAATTTAAATCTGAGTGTTGCTTTTCTGGTGTGTTGGGGTATCCAGGGCTTGCTGTGGTGGGAGAGCTGGGTTCTGATGATGCCAAGTAGCCTTGGTTTCTGTTCCTTATGTTCTTGCCCTTGCCTTTTGCCATCTGGTTATCTCTGGTGTTAGCTGGGCTTAATCTCTCAGACTATGTCTTGTCCCTCCTGCAAGCCTTGTTGTCAATAGTCCTTGAAGGCCAGCTCTCTCTGAGAGGAATTTGGGTTTGGAGCACTGTCTTACAGGGTCAGCTCTGAGGTGTAGACAGAAAACAGAAGGATCTTGTCCCCAGCTGTCCCTTGGTTCCTGTGTCCTGATGGCTCTCCAAGGGTCCCTTTTGATCCAGTGAATTTGAACAGAAGTGGTGGTATTGCCTGTGTTTGAAGGTGTGTGGGTACTGCTGGGATACCAGCTCTCTCCTGGCACTATTTGAGTATGGAACCCTGTGTCACAGGATCTGCTCCTGGCCACCAAAAGAAACCAGAAGACACTCCTCAGTCCCTGTGTCCTGGGGATTCCAGGTGGGTCTCTCTGAGCAGACAGGGTTGTCCACACTCCTGGGAGTCTAGCTTTCTCCCTGGCACTATTTGGCTATGGAGCTCTGGTTGTCCAGGCAAAGGTCTCCTGACACAGATGGAAACCGGACGGCTCCTGTCACAGGCTGTTCCTCAGTCCCTTGTCCTAAGGATTCCAGGCGAGTCCCGCTGAGCAGTGTCACTTGTTTTACCCCCCACTCATGGGCTTTTCCACACTCCTGGGAGGCTAGCTTTCTCCTGGTGCTACTTGGCTATGCAGCCTTGGTGGCTCAGGCAGAAGTCTCCTGCCACTGATGGAATCCGGAAGCAATAATGAGTAGCTTTAATATACCACTTTCATCAATACTTTTGTCTTAGGGTTTCTATTGCTGTGAAGAGACACCATGACCATGATAACTTTTATAGAGTAAAAATTTTCATTTGGATTGGCTTATGGGTTCAGAGGTTTAGTTCATTATTGTCATGGCAGTGTACAGGTAGACATGGTGCTGAAGAATGAGCTTAGAATTCTACACTTGGATCAGCAAGCAGCAAAAAGACAGAGTGATGCTGGGTTTCCCTTGACCTTCTGAACCCCACTCCCATGATATACTTCCTCCAAGAAGGCTACAACTCCTAACAGTGTTATTCCCTGTGGGCCTATGGAGGTCATTTTCATTCAAATGACCACAGTATTTATAGATTAGACAAACTGATATCCAACCTAACCAAAAGAGAAGAATGATATACATTTTCAAATTATGGCAAAGGAAGTCATTGAAATTGAGGGTCTTTAGAGAATGTATACTCAAAAAAAAAAACCTACCAAACAAACCAACAAGCAAACAAACCTGGAAATACTTAAAATTGAGCTAATTTCTGTCATATATTTCTTATTAAAATTGGACCAAGTTATAAATAATAATCATATATATAATAAGCAATTAATTTGAAGTGACCTTTCAATAAAGATAAATAAATAAATCAAACTGAGGATTGTGTAGATTCACTGGCCAACTATATCAGATAATTTAAAAACTGAAACAAAAACCCCTCAAATCCTCTACAGAGTGAATGGAAGGGGAAGAAATAAATAAATAAATAAATAAATAAATAAAGACACAACAAAATAAAGAATATATTAATCAATTTCCTTAATACAGATAGACACAATTCTTTCATTTATGAACAATACATTAAAAAATATATACCATGATTATGTTGACTTCATCCTATAGCTGCAAGGACAGTCCAGTATATGCATTCTAAGGATCACAATATAGCAGATATATAAGTTCAGGAACAAAATCCATGTGATAATCTCAACAAACACAGACAGCCTTTTAATAAATTCAACATTCCTTTATATTAAAAGCTCTGAATGTTAAAAGCTCTGAACAAACTTGAGTGATGAGGATATTATACATATAAAAGGGCCATGTATGACAAATTTAAGCTGATATTATGCATAATGATGAAAAACTAAGGACATTTTCTTTATATCAGAAACAAGGGTAGCATCTCTCACTAATCTTAGTCAGCATAGTGTGTAAATACTTAGACAAGGCAATGAACAAGAGCAATGGGGACACAAAGAAGAAAGGAAAATAATTAAATATTCTTTTTCATAGATGGCACAATGCTGTAGTTGCTAAGGACTCCATCAAATCAAAGTATCCTTAGATATAATAAACACTGTAGTGGATCAAGTGTCATCAGGATACAAAAATCAGAAGATTCTCCAACAACAAACTTACCAAAAAAGGTATCAGGAAAAATTATTTGTAAAAGACCAGAAAGCGGAAACATCAAGCAAATAAAAAATTGAAAAGCCCAAGAAGGAGGAAGACTACTACAATAAAAAGTATACAAAACTCAAGAGGGAAAACGTAAAGCACCAGAGAATGAGTGGCTTGTGCATTCATGGCCAAGCTGAGTTAACTCTACAAAACACTAGGCTACTAAAATCAAAATAGTCTTCGTCAATATTTCATAGAAATAGTCACAGAAAAAGAAAAAAGTCCTAAAAATCATGGAATTACAGAAGACTCTTACTACCTGTCTTAACTGCCAATTAATGAGATTAAGCATAACTATGAAGTTGAATCCCTTCATCTGTCTGTGAGAGATTACATGGATTATGTTGATGATGTGGGAAGACCTATCTTAAATATAAGCAGTGCCATTCCATCTGCTGGGGTTCAGGACTGAGGAAGGCAGCTGAGCATGAGCATTCATCACTCTGTACTGCCTGACTGAGAATGTGCATCCAGTAGCTTCATACTTCCACCACCATGACCTCCCTGGCATGATAGACTGTACTCTTGAATACTGAGTCAAGAAAAGCTGTTTCCCTTAAGTTATCCTTTTAAATTATTTTTTCCAATAATGTTCAAAGTAACACAAAAGTCTAAGGGATTCTAATAACAAAATCATTATGGTACTGATACAAACACAGAAATACAGATTAATGGAATAGAATGTAAGACCTTGGTATAAACCATAGAACTATAGGTATCCGATTCTTTAAAAAAGGTACCAATAACATATTAGAGAAAGGTGGCCTTTTCATCAAACCATGCTGAGATGACAGGATATACACATGCACATCACTGGGACTAAACTGTTACCTTAGAACAAAAATCAGTCCAAAATCGATCAAGGATATGAATATGAGACTTCAACAGCAGAACTGCTAAAGTAAACAGCGAGAGAATAATTCAAGACATAGTAGGAGGACCTCTAGAGCTCAGAAAATAATGGTCTGGATTGATAAGTAGATTGCATGAAATTTGAAAATTCCTTCCCAGTAAAGCATACGATTGCCATAGTGTAAAAATGGTTTACAGAACATTCAGATGTTTACCAACTATTTATCTGATGTGTATTTATTGTCCTTAGCACACAAGCAACAACAACAATAGCAACAAAAAAAGCACTGAAAAAACAGGTAATTCAATTAAAAATGGGCAGATGAAATAAACAGATATTCTCAAAATATGCATAAAT
The DNA here is from genome assembly GCA_019843965.1 of Rhynchomys soricoides. Classification (NCBI taxonomy): domain Eukaryota; kingdom Metazoa; phylum Chordata; class Mammalia; order Rodentia; family Muridae; genus Rhynchomys; species Rhynchomys soricoides. The sequence goes on along the minus strand of JADRCH010000019.1, from coordinate 11,886,480 downwards.
GGTCAATAATTACAGGGAAAAAATGTTCAACATCAGCTATCAAGAAAATCAACCCAAAACTTCATTGGGATTTCAACTCATCCCAATCTGAATGGATGTCATTAAGTAAACAGCTGTATGTGGTGGTGCATCTCTTTAATTTCAGCAACTTGGGGTGTGGGGCAGAAGCAGGGAGATCGCTGTAGTTTAAGGCCAGCTTGGTTTACATAGCAGCTTCCAGGTCAGCCAGTGCTACATAGCCACATGAATAAATAAACAAGCAAACAAATAAATAAATAACAAGCAAATATCAATGAATGCTTGTAAGAAAGGGAGGGGAAAGGAAGTCTTATATACTGGGAATATAAATTCATACAGCCACTATGGAAATCAATTTGTAGTGTCTTCAAGTAAGAATAATAGAATAATAAGAAATTTCCACTTTTACAACTATGACTTCCCTCTCTCCTACTTCTGTTTGGAGAATTAGAAAATAAATTAGTTTATGGTCAGAAATTTGAAATGCACTAAGCCACCCATGTTATTTGGAAGCTTGTCTTCCCCAATCAAGGAGGAGCCCCTCACGAGTACGTATAAGGAAACCAGAGACTAGACTGGAACCAAAGGAGCATACCATGTAAGGGATCGCTGTGGTGGTATCTCCCCATCCTCACTGCAGTTCTCCTCTTTCTCCTCTTATTTTTAATGACCCCTCTCTCTGCACAGGTCTTAAGTGTTATTATTCCCCTAGATTCCATCTCTGATTTTGAACTGTATTTCACCTATGGACTGGGGATATCTACATGAAGTTCATATGTTTGTAATTACTTGCGTGGTATCTTTTTCTTCACATCTCAAATCCTGCTGTACTCTCACGGTGAGTGTCAGCCCATACTGCTTGCCCCGAGTCATGTGTTATTTCTTCTATTATAGCCTTCTTCACATTGAAACACTTATTCTTCTCGTTTCATGAAGTCTGTAGCATTTTGAAGTCAACACCATTTTTCACTTTATGTATTCCCCAAGATTTGCCACCTGGAATGTGGTAATCATCATTACTTTTTCTCATCTGTGGGTGTGTGAATCCTTCCAGGATGTTATGAATGTTATTCAGGTCTTTTTCAAATAAACCTTATCATTTTCATTGGCTTGAGAAATTACACCTTGTACACAAGTCTAGAATAAAGATTGTCAAGCTCTGAACTTTAAGTTAGTGTGTCAGAATATCATAAAACAGTAAGGTGGAAAGAGCTAAGATTGCCCAGCTCTCAGAAGGCACTTCATTAGCCCTGTTTTTACCACGTACTCAGTACTCAGAACCTTCAGCATTGCCAATGATGTCTGAAGCTTGGGGCATAAAATCCCAAACCAAATAGCAAACAGTAAGTCTCCATAAAAACCAGGGATCTTTATCTTCACTTTGTTTCTGGTGTTTCATGTTAGTATATCATTTCATGATTTTCATCCATTTTTGATTCTTTTTGTAGATAATCAGTTATAATTTCAAAGAACATCATCAACGGTGGAAGAATAGTGATTATGCTAGGCGATAAAGTAGTGTGGGTGATTTTTGTGAACACCTAAGGTGATGGTATTCGTTGGGAAGATAAATGGTTAGAATAAGTCATACACAAAATGTATTAAATAGTTTTCCCAGCTATATTGTGATTGGAGTCATTCTGTATATTGTCAGCACAAGCCCTTTATAGTGCTCAGAGAGAAAATTTGTATCTACTATCACAATGTGATGATTGCTACAGCTTGCCCAGAGCAAAACTTACGGTAATAAAAACCTTTAGATTGGAACATAGTGATGTCATTTGTGTTACTGGCTGTCTAAGTTGTCTCTGTGCTGTGTCAACCCTAAGCAAACAGATCTCAGTTTGGGAGCCTCAGTAAGCTCTGTCATTGGATATTGCTGAATTATGACACCAATTCTTTAAGAGTGTATCAGCTGAAGTCTCAGAGAGCAGTGGAGTCTAGGTTTTAAGCAATCAAGGTATTGGATTAAAATGGTTTTTATCTTCTGACTTTGTACTGAACTCACTTTGAGAGATGCTTTCCTGTGACACTGATATTAGTTTTAAAGACTCAGAAAGTTGCTTGGCTTGTGGATTCTAGTGCCTCCTATAAGAGTATGAAATAAGGAAAAATGGGCTGATCATGGTACTTAAGAAAATATGAAAAAGTATCAAAGAACCGTGACTATACCCATCTCATAAATGTTCAGTACACTTTAGCAAATCTCTTAGGAATTTGCTGTAAGAAGTAAGTGGCTATGCAGAAGACTGAATACATCTCTATAAATTCCAGTGTGTATCTAGAGTTTTCCCATTTTAAATTCATAGAGTCATCATTGGGAATAGCCTTTGTCTTGGTTGGGAAAATCTACCAATAATAAAGAAAGAATAGAAAATAAGGTAAGGGTGAGAAATGAAAGTCCTCCATCAGTTGTCTCATCTTAGCATCAAGCCAGTGGCTCTTCCCTCAGTGGGCAAGGGTACGCATTCTTCATTTGTCAGCCTTGAACTACTGTTGACCCAGCACTGCCCTAAAACTGCTGGTACCCTTAGTTCCCAGGACTCTATAGCATTCTTCTCAAGACCTACATTTAAAAGTAGTACTTGGAACTTCAGCCATTCTATTATTTTGTTCTTAAATTATTTCTTAATTGAATGAAATGACGAGAACCTAAAACAAATTTTCTTTGATGAAGAACCTCATTGCTTCTTTAAGATAAGCTTCTGTGTGACTTTGCTGTAACATTAAAAATAATAATAATTAAAGAAATAAAGAAAAAAGCCTTGGTCATTTCCTTAAAAGAATAACTTTTGTTAGTCATAAAAATAATACAGTATTTTTATTAGGAAAGTCTTGAAGTAAGAAAAAATGTAATAAAAAAAAAGTGAACCTATCACTGTATGAATAACTTATTGGGAATAGTTATATCAGCTCTAAGTGACTCTTAATTTTCCTAACACTTGGGACAGTGGGTAAATGAATATGTGCATGCTTTGTGTTTGTTCTCTAGGCCATACTTTAGATAATACCTATTAGATGATTTATTTAGCACTTGTACCTAAGAACCTGTAATACCTGTAATACTGAGTGGCTATCATGACTGCATTAAACTCTGTTCCAAATCCGCATATATAGCAAGTAACTCTCTACCAAGAAATTGGCAAGGTCTGGCTAATTATTTTATTGTTTTACCTGATAATTTCATTGTCCTATTTTGTGTCCTAAGATTATATATATTATATATATATATATATATATATATATGTATCTCACATATATATTACATACAGTATATATGTTATATGAACATTGTGAACTCAGACGTTAAAGTTTGCTTAAGGTCTGAGTTTAAATTCCTTGAAAGCTGAAAGAAAACAAATGCCATTGAGAATAGTGACATAGTTTGTATTCACAGGCCAAGAGTGACTGGAAGTTGTCAGTTAGCTTGTTGACAGACAGGTCTATAAAGAGAGGGAAAAGCCTCCTTGGCCCACCAAATGCTTTACAATCCCATCCTAAAACTGACTGCTTGTTGTCATCTCAGAACAGAGTTTTCCTCTCTGACCTCAGACCCCATTGCAAAGATACCGTGATGTCTCTGCTCGTGTTTGTGTAAGAGAGTAGTCAGGAGTTCACATTTGGGGACAGACAGGCTCCTTATTCTATTACCTACTAATTACATACGTGTAATAAGTATTCCAGCAAAACTATAAAATATACTGAACGTCTTTTCCCATCTCTGCTCACCACCAAGTTCCGTAAGTACAAAGTTTTCATAAAGTGTGGGGAGTGACCTTGTTCTTCTAGCAAGCAGAGTGATATTTTTGAAACACACACCAAGCAAGGCTGAAGTCTGTGTCTGTCTCCACATTTATTTCCTCCTTCCTCCTCCACTCCTCCCACCTCCCTCTCCTTGTCTCCATTATTTGCCTCCCCTCCTGTCTCCCACCTAAGTTCTTCATCTTCCCTGTTCTCATTCTTGCTACCCTCATTTCCCTTTTCTTCCTCATCCTCCTCTATTTCTTATGTTTCTCCCCCTTCTTCCTCTGCCCTCCCCTCCGGTCCTCTGCCCTCTCCTCTTCTCCTCTCCCTCCCTCTCCTCTTCTCACCCTTCCCCTTCTCTCCTCTCCTCTCCCCTTTCCTCCTCTCTTCTCCACTCCTCTCCCTTCCCCTCTTTTCTCCCCTCCTCTCCTCTTCTCTTCCTTTCTTCCTCCTCCTCCTTTTCCTTTATTCTTCCTCCTCTTCCTTGTCAACCCTCAGAGGATTTCATTTAAATCAACTTGAGCTCCCATCTGTTTTCCCCTCTTTCCTTCAGATCTCCTGTTTCCATTACTGAGTGTGAACCCCTCTGATGCTCCTTCAACCATCAGACACTCTAAGCTGACTTCCCAAATGAAGTTAGTGAAATCTGTTTCCTGTGCTCAGAACACTGTTTATATCCTGTTCCCATGGCTGCCTGTCCCCCTCCAGTCTTAAGCTTTCTCTTTAGTACACAATATAGAATCTCTGTCACATTCAGCTACAGTAATGATTTTCAAAGTGCCTTCCATACATTTTCTCTTTATATGCATTAAGATTTGCTTAATATACGAATTTCTGCACTTTGCCCCCTAGAATACCTACATTGGATTTGTTTTATATATTCAGCCCAAGAAATAGTTATTGAGGAGGGACTTAGTAAATCCTTGTTGAATGAAGACATATTTGTGTAATGTTTTTAAAGTCTTAGTTTGCTCATCTGAAAAACAAGGACAAAAATTCTTATGTGTAGATTTATTGTGAATTAAAAGGCATTAAAATATATGTGACAGAATTCTTAACAAATGATACTGTCATCATCAGAAACATAATCAACAATGCTTGTTCCCGATCTATGGATAAAAGATTGCTAATATGTATAAAAATACTTTAATAAAAGTCCTTTGCTAGGCTTTTGTTTCACCTAGACTTCCCTGGATGTATATTTTTAACACTAATCCCCACTTCAGGATGTAAAAATGAGAAGTTGCATCAGTGATATGAACTGGCTTCAGCTTTGCAGTGTCAAAATTGCCCAAGCCGAGGTGTACATTCAACAGGGTAATTACTTTGGGTAGTAATTGTCTAGACAGTCCTCCCTCCCCTCTAGCCAACTGGCATTGAAAACCAAGTACTGCTTTTGTGTGTGCACACAATCAGGCTGTAAAATCCTGTTATCCCCATTTCCACACCCCTGTGGCTGCTTGCTTGCTTTTGAAGCCTCTTATGGGGGTTGGGACTGTGAGGAGAAAAGGAAAAATGAGAAAAAGAAAGCTTTCTAGGTAACCCAAAGGTTTATTTCTAATCTCATTGTGCTCAGGTAACGTAAAAGATGGGAGGGCACACACATGATTTCTGTATACCTTCAAATAGAGTCTACTTGTGGGAAACCCCATGAAAGGTTTTTTTTTGGGGGGGGGGGACAGCTAGAAATACTTCTGTGTGGGGCTTTGAATTGAAGTTGGATTTAATTCTGTTCACAAAATAGAGCAAGATCAACTTTCTTCCTCGAGTCCCCTCTTCAGAATGCACAGGCTGCTTAAGACTTGTGCTGATTTCTCCCCAGCTACAGACAGTGTGCCCTGCTCAACTCCCCTTGCTGGTTCATGCCTCTTTTCATCTAGCCTTCTACCAGCTGGGTTCAAGTCAAACATTTTCTTGGAGGCAGGGTGTTCTAGTTTCCCTGGTGACTGAAATTTTCCTTAACATTCTTTCTGTACCTTGACTAATTGACACCAGTTCCCTGAGGATAACACCTCTGTTTTCTGCCAAATCTCTCACTGTGTAATGGTGGTGCCAGGAGAGTGCTGAGGTTGGAGTGTGGAATGCAAGCAGCCTGTGTTAAGGAGTTTTTCTAGATTCTTTGAATGATCTGTTTTGCCACTACTCATTCTTCTGACATCATGTCTTACCTAATTCCATCGCCTCTCCGTTTTCTTTATCTTTGGGACATATCCCCATCTTCAGATTGAGCCTTCAACTGCTCTGCATTATATCCATGTTTCACATGCTCCAAGTGACTGACTTGCTCCTTGCTAGACTCTTCCCCAGACTGTCAAGTTTCTCCATCATGGCCTTTACTGTAATCCAAGTCACATCCCTGACTTGGGTATCTCTTGAGCTTTTTCAATTTTCTTTTCTTTTCAGTTGACTTCACTGTAAATTCTCATCACTACATGTCTTCTCTTCCTGAGCCCAAAAAATCTCTTCATTGGTGGTATTTGGTGAAATCCACCTTGCCCTCACACTGACCTACCTAAACCCCTTCACTCTTCTAGCTCTTTAGAAGAATTATCTTAATCATTGCTTTTATTTTCTTTGTTTTTCATTAACTTGCCGATATCTTTGAGGTTTCTGCTCTATTACTCTGCAAATGGGTACTGGGGTGGGGGCTCTTTTCCCATATTAAGTAGTACCTTCTAATATAATGGTGTCATACATACATTTTTTACAACCTTTTTAAAATAATTCTAGTTCTTTGACTTCATGTTTTCTTCCCATGATTATTTCCCTCCTCTATAACTTCCTTTCTTCTTTCTTTTCTCTTTCCTTTTTTCCTTTCTTCTATGTGTGTGTGTATGGGTGGATATGATGTGTATGTGAGTTGTATGTTTGTATTTGTGCGTCATGCATGCTTGTCCCTTTGCCCTTGAATGTGAAGGCCAGGGGAAGATGTTACGTGTCTTCTTTTCTCTCTGTTCAGCCTTGTTCCTTTGAGAAGTCTCTCACTGAAGAAGATGCTTGTCATTTGGCTTGTCTGGTTGGCCAGGTAACTCTTAGGATCTGAAATCCAAGTCTTCCTCCCAGTGCTTTGGCTACAGGTGCATATATCCATGGCAAACCTTTTACATGGGTGCTAGAGATTTGAACTCAGGTCCTCGTGTTTGCAGAACAAGTATTCTTAGTCATGAAGCCATTTTCCTAGCTTTTCTTTTCTTTTGTTTAATATTTGGTTTAATTTATTTTTTCTTTTGTATTCTTACAGAAGAGGGGCTGTTTCTTTGACTCGTGTCTTGTGTCTCTGTTATCTGTCTCATCCACCCACCCAACTTTAATAACAACCTCTGATTATATAGGCTTCCTTTGCCGATTGTTTCTTGACGTTGTTTCTTATAGACATTACCAGAGGTATAACTTTAAAATACTTTGAACTTAAGGTGATTTTAAATGACCACTGATGTGCTATTGAGGTTAAAAGAACAATATTAAAAAAATCAGAAGACAAACCTGTGCTTTGCATAACCACCCACTCAAGACCAACAGATACAAAAGTCTTACAAATTGCATCACCAAAATTTTCTTCCATCTTCCTGAATTGTCTTACCAAATGTGGTTCATTTGTGCTGAACAGTACCTGCTGTCAGCACTCTGTTCTCTTTCTTATTAGACCTCCATTTTCACCCTGCTTCAACCCTGATCTCTCTTAACTGCAACACTGTTGTCCTGACAATGCATCTGCTGCTGGATTTTCCTCCCTCACCTACAATATCCTCTATTTCTACCAAATGTTCTTCAAGTGTATTGACCTTTTAAACACTTGCTTAAAAACCATGCCCCCACCCACCCCAATTGTTTAAAAACAATGGCCCAAAAACATCAGGGCAGATGTCATGACTTAAAATTCAACACACCACAAAGTCTGGCATAACAGACTAATCACACAATGAGCAGAAAGGAGCAACAAAATCAGACCCCACACTTTGGGTCTGCCTCCTCTGCAGAATGTGGTTTATCTACACTGTTACCCTTTCTCCAAATACCTTCTAAATCAGGGGGCAATCCTCACCCACACCCATACCCGCCTGTGTCTGGGAGATTTAAATTCTTCAAGTCTGCCCTGAGGCATCGTTGTCTTAATAAAATTATTCCCTCTTGATTCTGACCAATACCTTGGTTCAAGCTATTGACTATTTTATCTCTGGATTTTGCTCAACACTTCCCCTCCACAGCAAACATCTTGCTTTTCTTGCTTTCTTGTTACATATCTTCAATCCCCAGCCCTAGTTTTACCTTATTCCTGAGGTCTTCTCTGATCTATTCAAATATGTAATTGCTTTTCTTTCTGTATTGAAGAAATAATAAACTTCTCTCTGTTTTTTTCTGCTAATGCTATGAACCATAAACCTGCAGCCAAAAGGTACAATAGTTGTAATTTCAAGACTGTGCTGCATTTGCTAATCATGCTAAGTGGAAGAAAGGAATGTTAAACATCACTATTGTTTTCAACAACAGATGAGCTCTTATTAAAATAACTCAGCACTAGATGCATTTTTCTAATACCTACCCTCTAAGTTGCTTCAGAACATCGTCAGATCTCTAGGGATTCCTCTTGGAACTGTCCTGCTGCATGAAGCCATAAAATGTGCTTCAGTCAGAAACTGTGGTTAGGAAAGCATTGTTTTTTACTAGTTCCCCTGACCCAGGGGAATACTTTTAATAAGTTAGCCCTGCTGACAGGCAGAGAACAGTGTTATTTTTAATGGGGAGCTAGAATTGGTACAGTAACTTCATGCAGTTACAAGTTACTGCATTTAAAAGCAATTTCTGATTTTTGTCAAACATTTGGTAAGGGAATGATCTTTTCGTTTAGTTTTACTAGCAAAAAACGGGGTGGACATTTCATTCAGGACATTTAGAATGCATATATACTTAGGTAGTCTCTTGCCTTTGAAGATGGAGGCATGAAGCTAAGTAAATAGTAAATTTTTATCTACTTGGTGCTGTGTATATTTTTTTTATGTAGAACATATTTGGATTTATTTTACTCAAAATAATAAAAAGGAGTGTAAAACATACATAAGATGTTTGTGCTCATCAAGTTTAAGTAATTGGAAAACAGTTGATATAATCCATTTTTCACTTTTTATAAGCCATAGGTTTATTGTGTCTTCATAAACTACCCAGTCCTTTTTCCCTGACTTCAGCAGACCTGTAACTGAACCCCTCAAAACCTTGACAAGCTACGTCAAACTCCCTTTGGGAAATGCTCCCCATATCTAGTGTCAAATGTACTTTTCTATCATTCATAGAAAACCCTCTGTAGCAGGAAGTCAAAAGAGAAACTGTTGGGTAGCATTTTGAAGATGTCAAATAAGAAGTAAGGTTTCCGAGTTGGCCATGGACCTGTGTCAGTAGGGGAGAGGCCACGGTGTCTCGGAAGCCTCTGGGAACACAGTAGTTTTCTTGGACATAACAGAAGTAACAAACAGAGCAAAATGCTGTGACCCTTCTCATCACATCTGAGCTGCACAATAACCCTGAGCTGCTGTTTTAGTACTCTACACAGAGACAGCCACTGAGCCACAAGCCTTTCGATCAGACGGTATACCTATTAACAGTGGATAACAGATTTCAAATATTTTGATGTCACCTCACTCTCTCAGAAGGATATTTAAAGCCATCTTTTCCAAGACCACCTTTAAAGCGTCAGCTCAGACAATGACAGCAATGCTCCTGAGACAAAGACATTGAAACCACTCTAGAGTTTTTCATCTACGGAGTGAGTATTTATCCATAAAACACCGACTCTTTGAAGTAAAAATGATACACAACCTCAAGATACCACTATTTCTTTTATTTGTACCCAACTTTTATTTTTAGGCCTAGAAAAATACATGGGGTTGTTTAGGACTCGTGTGCTGGCCATTTTCTACTTTTAGTGATGGTAACGTAGTCCCGGAAGCAAGCACAATTATTCTGTTTTTCTTAAGTTTTATTCAGCAATAAGACCATAATTTTTCATATTTAAGGAAGTATGAAAAATTTGTCGAATTTCAAAAGCTGAATACATGTAGCGTTGGATCAAGGCACATACAAGACTGGCCAAAGGGCGTACAGTGCACTTTGGTTGTTTTTTTTTGTTTTTTTTTTTTTTTTCTGTTGTTGAAAAAAAATCATGGCAACAAAAAGTGGTATGGTTTTTAAACAAGTAATAGCTCACAATTCCGTAGGAAGCTGTAAAGAAATGTTACATTACAAGTCCGTTATGTAATATCTGGAAAACTGTGACAGTAATGGGCAGTATTCTCCACCATGGTGAAAGTAAATTGAATATTTATGTACAGTGTTCAAGCATCTCTTATAAGCCAGATCTAAATCTGATATCTAGTGTTTATTTTTCTCTGAAATTCTCACTTACTTAAAGCACTACTTTCTCTGGATTGCTGAGAGGAATTGCTGATGGTTACACTATCTTCATAACTATGCAGACAGTTGTCCTCAGGCATCCTTTATAATAGAGACATCATAAACACTAACAATTCTGTGTTTACGATTCAACTTTTTCAAGAGCCCGGATGGTCCAGGCAAAACCAAGATGCAGTTCTAGCATATGTATTGATTATACTACAGAAGTCTAAGTTGTCATGGTTCTTTTAAGTACACATACTCCCTGCACTTCCATGATTGTTCTCGTCAGTCCTTTAGTTTTGAAGCTCTGCCGACAGTGATTTTCACGGCCGACTCCTTCACATTGTTTTTATGCCAGCTGATGTATTCAGTTCAGAAACTATGCTTAACGTCCTTAAGGATATTTAATTTGCCTAGGATAAAATGAGAGGTGCGGCAAGTTTGATACTGCCCGTTAGGTCACAGATTTTGATTTATTGAATACCACTGGGATAATACAAATTTAACCATTGGAACATTATTTCATAACTAGTTTTTAAAATTTATTTTGTCATCCAGCCAGGTTTCCTTTTTTTTTTTTTTTTTTTTTTTTTTTTTTACATTGTATTAATACCAAAGTGAAAAACGGCCTGTGCTTATACTACAAGGGTCTCATGGGAACGCAGTCCTGATTGTTCAACACAGCGGGAAATTCACTTTCACAGTCAACAAGTCATCTTACTCAGTAGAACACAAAGTAAATGGTTTATAACTTCAATATCTGCAAGGAAAATACAGTACAAATTACTAAAAAATACTAAAATATAGAATTGTGTTCAGGCATCCCCACTACATCAATCGCAGCAGCAACCTGAAATCTGAAACTTTTAATAAAAAGTTCTTAAATATAAATTATATGGCAAATGTACAGTACATTGCTTTTCTCAGTCTCTTTTCCAGTGTTTTGCAGTAGAACAGAATTCCTACCATCACCTTTCTTAGGTTTTAAAAAAACCCCGGGAACAGTCTGGTGTGGGACCTCCTTGTATCATGAGTGTGAGTGGTCCGAGTCTGGAATCCCACTGTCTCTGTAGCTCCGGTTACTACTGCTTTCACTGAGGTTGTTTTTGTACAGATTCATCCCATTCGGAGGAAATATGGTGTGTATTACAAACTCCTCCTTGGAGATGGGTTCATTACTTATCGGTAGCATCTGGAAAGAAGTTTCCCTGATTTCCAGGATGGAGTTGTCTTTCTTAGTACCAGCTTCTGCATAGTCATCCTTTCTCCTCCTCCCTTTGCTGTACGCACAGTTCCGTGAGAACAGTGACCCGTTCCTATGCACATACCAACACACCAAAGCAAGGAGGGCGATGCTTACCAGGGCCACAGCCCCGCCAATGATGGCAGCCAAAGGTAAATTTGGATTTTTGTAAGGTTCTTTCTCTTGCTCTCGATTGAGGGTGGTTGTGGGGTTGTACATTCGAAGAGGGGCAGTTTGGGTCTCAATACAAACAGGCGCTTCATCAAACAGGTAAAGGTTACTGGTTTCCATGGGAACCATGCATACTCTATAGGGTGACTCAGGTTCTAGGGCTGTGACCAAGTATTCATTGCGGTCTCCTGTTACAATCGTTTCTGTTATAGATCCAAAGGCTGGGCTATGGCCCAGTTTAAGCCAGCTGAGTCGCAGAGCCGTCATAGGCAGAGCAAGTCTCCAGGTTATGTGGATTGTGTCAGGGGTGACAGACTTAACAGTAATTAAAATTGTTTTCCGTGAGGGGCTGCCTGTAGTTCGCTGATCCTTAATGAGCTTGGGGTTTTTAATATCTGGTTGTTTGGTCACAGGAGCCGGCCATTGTCCTTGAGCAGGATATGCTGTGTTAGGTATTGCAGTGGTTATCTGAATGGTGCTAACAATCCCACTGTCTTTACAATCAAACAGTTCTGCACTGAGGTCCTTGATAGCCATTCCACGGACCTTTTCTGGGGCTTGGCACATGAGCCCACGCACATTGACCTTCACGGGTAGTGACTGTAACCAGTCTCGTACCCATTTCATCTTGCACCCACAATACCAAGGATTGTTGCGAAGAATCAGTTGGGTTATATTGTCCAAATCATCAAAGATACCCTGAGGTAAATTGCTTAGGTTATTATTGGACATATCGAGTCGATACAGCTGCCTTAAATAAGAAAAAGCATTTGGGGGTACCCGGTTGATATGGTTGTCTTGAAGGTAAAGCTTCCTCAGGCTTGTGCCTGGAAGGTTCACTGGAGCTGCTGTCAAGGAATTCCTCACCAGGGACAGTTCTGTTAAGTTTACTAAGTTGAAGAAAACTTTGTCACCCAAACCGTGGTTGTTCAACAAGTTTCCATCTAAAACCAGGCGTTTCAGGCTTGTGAGACCGTGAAGTGATGGGGAAGAGATAGTTGATATGCGATTGTCATCCAGGCGTAATTCCTCAATAGTCCTGGGCAAGCCCCCAGGGATTGTGCTAAGGTGGTTACGGGACAGAAAAAGCAGCCGCAGATAGTTGCTGTCTCGAAATGCTCCCTCTTCGATGCTAACAGCCGAGACAGAGTTATCGTCCAAGTGTAACTCTTCTAGATAGGGAATTTTCGAAAGTGAATCATATGTGATAGTTCTTATGTTATTCTCCTGCAAATGTAACTCTTTTACATACTTTGGAAGGTTGGTAGGAAATTCATCTAAACTGTTGTGGTATAGGTATATTCTTTGTACTTTCAGCAAGTTCTTCAAATCTGACGGAATCCCAACATTGTTTATTTGGTTGTTCTGAAGGTAGAGTGTTGTAGCATCCTCCGGAATTCCCACTGGAATGGATGTCAGAGAGCGATCATTACAGTAAATGAAACCGGCGTCACAGCGACATACAGACGGACAGGATTTAGCCATAACTGACAGAGGTGCCACTTGGAAGAACAGCCCAATTTTAGTCCCGATGAGGAAGAGGCTCCAGGCTGGGCTGATCATGGTCAGCAGAGTTGAGGTCTTTATTATAGCAGGCAAGTTCTGTTACTACAATAGAGTAAGAAACAAGAGAAAGCAATTAGGTCAGAATACTGAAGTGTCTTAAGAAAAGATGTGGAAATGGAGATATCTGTAACCAATTTCAGTATTTTAATTTTCAGAGAGGAGCATGTCAGCATTCATTGCTGTCTACCAACAAGCATACTCAGATAATTTCTTTACCCTGAATGTCTCAGGAATATAACTTTATTAACATGTTTAAAATATTTTAAAACATAATTTATATCAGATTCAGCTAGTCATGAAGGTTATCAAATTTCTAACTTTTAATATTTATAGAAACTACTTAGAGGAGTATATATATATATATATATATATATATATATATATATATGCATGCCAGTGTTTTCTGTCTCCTTTGGCAAATTATCATAAAGTACAGAAATAGAAATATATAATGAAAAACATCTATGCTTTTACTCTTCTGGAATAATTAGCTGCACATATCTTGAGTTCTTTAATCTCAGTAAAGCCAAGCATTTGCTTGGGTTAATAATATTATTTACTATTAATGTTAAATATTGTTTCAAAGGCGTTTCTGGGAAGAAAATAATACGGACTTGTTCACTCACTTCAGGGAAAGAACTGTAGAGCTCATATGTCGAGCTGGTGAAAGTGGAACATTCCATTTTCTGCTAGCCTTTTTCCCTATACCTAATTTGTCATATTTAATGCTGCATGGCTTAATAACTTGATCCAGTTTTTGTTTTTGTTTTTGCTTTTTTCAGTCTCAAATCATGTTTTAACAGTGCATTTATCTGTCTTCAAATCCTAAGCTAGAATGATTCAAGTTTCCCCATGGGCTAAATAATTATAGATTGATGTGGGTATACTACCTGTTATTCTCTCTTCTGCAAGTATAGGTATTAATTAGCCTTTATAATTTTAGGCATGAAAATAAAGTAGCTTAATATTTTTCCTACCTTATTGAATGATGTAAGTAATTTGGGTGACAGTCCAATGCACATATGTTACTTTCTTGGGGAGGGGCTGGGACTTTAAAACTCTTTAGTCCTTGGCAATGTTCTTCACTGTTTATTCAAGTAATTCTATGCCGCACAGCATACACCTCCAGATCAGACTCGCTGCTGCCAATGAACATTCCAGCTGTGGTTCAGCATGTGGGCAAGCTCATTAAAGTGGGGGCCAGAAACAATTCAGTCTCCAGTTACTATGTAGGACACATGGCTTCCTATTTGTTTTATGTTTTTTTTGTTTTTGTTTGTTTTTTTGTTTTTTTCCTTTCTGATAGTTTCAGTGTGATGGCTCCTTTTGTACAGCTTAATTCCCTCAGTGGAAACTGCCCTCTTTGAATTCTTATTGGCTCTTCTGTGCAATGTGGTCAGAGATAGTAACTTCAGATCCTCATGAAGAAAGCCATTCATGATGCTAAGGCCTGTGTAGTAATAGGTTTTCCAGGCAGTTACCCCTCCCTTTATTCCCATCCAGGGTTATCCAAGTATAACCTCTGTACAGTAGCTACGTCCCGAGGTGTGATTACCTGCTGTGAAATAGCTATTTCTTCTGCTTCTTGCTGCTTTCTCAGAATTTCAGCTTCAGTCCCGTTCTACTAGAATGGGTGGAGTTTCTTTTAAGAAGCAAAGGAGACAGTGCAAGCAGTCTTCATGGAAGGAGAAGGAAGCACACTAAATTCCCTTTATATTTCTCTTCCCTAAAATGGATCAGGACTGAGGACCTCCTGTGAAAGAAAAGAAACACAGTTGATAGTGAAAAGTAGCATGCCACAGGGACTTCCTAGAGCTTCATCATCAATTAGTTCTTTGAAGCAACACATGGTTCGTCATCCAGCGAAAGTGGTGGGCTGACCTCTTTATGTGTGTGTTTTCTACTTAACTATATAAATTAAGTTGTAGCCAAAGATGAGATTGTCATCCAAGTGATAACTCCCATTGTTAAGTGATTCTTAGCGACAAACACTTGAGTTCAGACACAGAGGCAAATTTTCATTTAAGAAGCAGTAAGACCCTTTCAGAGCTTTCAAATTCAGGCTAATGTCTTAAAGTTCACCTTCTGGCACCTGGGCATGAGATGTTTTAACAGAACCTGCCACAGAAAGGAGCAGATGCATGGTGAAGTTGTTGATAAAAAGGCACTGTATTACTCTTAACTTTTAAATACAGCTTTACAAATCACACAATCGATCTACTACTTAAAGTACGAAAAAGAGGTGGCTTTGCTGCTCTTCTTTTGATATGCCTAGTGCTCAGTTTGATGCTTGCATTTTCCTAGCTGAAGAAGGTGGACATCCTCACCTTCCTCCTGAAGGTATAGCAGGATTCCCCAGTGAGCTGGAAACTCTAGCACTCAAGTGTTTTTGCCCACCCTTATAGCATAGAAGTTCAAGTCAGAGGACTTTTAAACTGTTTTTAAAAGGGGATACTACTGCAATGTTCGTTAGCATATTGAACTGGTCGTTGCTTTGTTGCATTTCTTTTCAGAGGTGCTTCAGAAGGAATAGAAACCCAAGGCATCTCTCTTTCTCAGTTTAAACACAAACATGCCAGCCCCTCATAATTATTAGTTTTTATCCATGAAAAAGGACTTTAGGCTTGATTTAAAAACACCAGTCACCGAGCTGATGACTGCTTTGCCCATCATCCTGATAGAAGACTCATGAGAATGGTTAAGAGGTTGGCCAAGGGGATAAGTGTGAGCATGGGTTACTCAGGTCACCCATTCAGCACCTTCCATACATCCAGGAAACAATGGGTACACGAGAATATTTGACCACAGGATTAACGGCTAAAGGAATCATTTGCTTCTCTGCCAGTTACTATCTAGCATCCAACAAGGACAGCATCTGTTCCGGAATTTCCTGAGAGTGTACGTTAACCAGGGCCACAATTGGTGTTCCTATCTTTTGTTGAAAAATTCCCATTTCTTTTAGTTTGTCACACTAGACAATAATAAAATAATAATAATAATAATAATAATAATAATGCTGTCATAAATTATACTCATACTAAATGAACTCGAAAATGGAAGATACATATTTGTTTTTTATTCAAGCAACCTAAACTAAAAATAGCAGTTGGCAAATAGAGCCGACTTGTGTGTGCTGCAAAGTTCCCGCAGTGAAAAGTTTAAACAGTTTGTGTTTACTGTGAGGGCTTTTCACATTACTACTGGATTTCAATAGTGCATTTGCTTATACAGTGTTGCCTTCTAAGTGTGTGAGAGTGGGAGAACCAAGCTGCTGAAATTATAAGTTACTTTTGCTGTAAATGGTTTTCTAACACTGAAAACAATACAGCATACAAAATAATGTGGTTATCTTAAGGCAAGGAGACAATCACTTCAGTTAACTTGTATTAGAAACTAATTTAAAACTATTATGCTACTAGCCAGTGAGAATGTGTGTAAAATGACCGGTCATCAAGTATTTCTTATGCTCCAGGGGCGCTGGTGAGGCAGGGCATACTTCAGAGGTCAGATGATAAACCCACTGAATGGGACTTGAAATGTATGATTGTCCTGAGTCAGGACAAACCACAGTGCAATGCTCATAATGAGAACTGGGGATAGAATAGCTTCATGGCTGCTTTGAAAAGAAAAATGGGAAAAATCTATTTTGCTGAACTGGGCTTTAAGAATATATGCATTCTCTCTCTCTCTCTCTCTCTCTCTCTCTCCAGAAATGGAATAAATAAAGGTTAATTAATTTAACCTGTTCCACACTTATGAAATTGCTAGGCTAGTACTGCTGCTTGATATGCAATCTCAACATCACTGTTCATACAAAAGTGCGAGCAGTGTAGACTGACAGAAAGAAACCTTAAGCCTCACTAAATCAAGAGAAAAATGCCATTCACTCCTCCTCAAATTTCATTAAAACTCAAAGCAAAAGCATAGAAGTGAATGCCTTTTTAGAAAAGGGTAGTCAAAACTGTTCAGCTTATGGTTCTCCTTATAAAATCATTTTATATGATTTTATAGCCTATTCATATTTCAAACTATAGTGCTACATAGGGATTTGGCATATTTAACGTTATAATGACCTCTCCATCATAAGCAATCCAACTTCTGTACCTATACTTAGTATCTGGATCGTCATAGTCACAGACATGCACCTTGTAGTTAAATGTGAATGCAAAAAGCAAAAGTCACAGTTGTGAATGTTGTGGCCAGCTCTATAGCACTGGCTTCAGAACTATCTGTTTGCATGGGCTTGAAAAAGGCTGTCACTTCTGAACAAAAAGCAGTCAATCCTCTAGAAAAATATTGCTACTGGGGTAACTTGGGGAAAAACATAAATGGAGCCCTGGTGCTTAGTGGCGTGTTCCAAAATTACTTTTAATGCAATCATTAAGTATATCACACTTAAGCCTCAGCTAAAGGAAGTACACACTCATCTTAATGGTGAAACAGATTTTTAACAGGCATCTTTTGGTTGTTTCTTTTCAAAAATAATGATTAAAAAAAGAGCTTTTTAAAATGGTTTATAATCTCAGCCCAGTCTGGTCTCTAATTTATTTTCATAATATATCCAAGAAGCTACATGAATAGATAAAAACACTGTTCTCTGGTGACACTTTATAAAAACTAATAAACATTAATAAGTTGTTTCTCAATAAGACACTGACATGTAAATAAAATCAAGAACTCGATGCAGTGTACTTGTTTACATTATCTCTTTTTCAGTGTTCGAAGACTTTGAGTGGGGAAGTATCTCTTAGATTTGGGGATGTAAGTTAGCTTAAAGTTATAATGGCAGAATGATAGCGTCCTAACTCTTGAATTTACTACCTTTTATTCAAGTTGACTTTGATTTAACTCGTTTGATCAATATTCTGTAAAGAAAATTTACATGGAGTTGTGTTGTGAGATGTGAGTTCTGTTTTATTGATTTGCCTTCACAGAAAGACTTCTTTATGGCAGAAACTTTTAAAAATATTAACTTTAAAAATACGATGGCATTTAGAATTTGCACTCAAAATTTGTTGCATTATGTACAAATCTTGATATTGAAGAAAACACATGCTTATTCAAATCTGTGTCTGTGAGTGTTTGGAGCTAAAGTGCAATGTATATGAACAGCATGTGGTGTATTAGGGAAGTAGTTCACTTGTGAAGGTGAAAATTACTCACCCAATGAGCAACCTGTGAATACCGAGGCTCTGCAACAACAGACAGTACCTCAGGTGAACTGTGTGTGGCATGAAGCGGAGAACCCGACTCCATCAGGTTAGGTAAGAGTGATGGCAAAATGCTTTCTAAGCAGCCTGTCTGCTAGTTAGATTTTTCATGATCATCAGATTTCTGGAAGGTCCCAATTCCTTTGTTTAATGCAGGCTAGCAGAAGGACCTCTAGCTCTCCTCCTGAGAGTCGGGGAGTCTGCAGGGTTTGCAGAGAGGCAGAGAAGCAAGCGTGCCTTTTTATATTTGGTTTTGTCCAGACTCTCCTCTGACACGAAGGAGGTTTTGTTTCATTTATGATAAACAGAAGATAAAAAGTTCCAAAGCAAAAGGACTGCCCCACTGAGTTTGTTATAAAGGAATCTTAATTCTGTGTTTGCTTCATTTCGTTTGTTGGTAAAGTGAAATCAAGCATCTTTAAGACAAAAGGATGGGGTGTTACCTTATATCCCATCACAGACTCTTTCTTTCATGATATTCAAGCCAGACTAAATGACTTAGAGACCTAAGACCTGGATGAGGAAGGGAACTACTGAACTAAGTGGCTCAGAGCTCGAGGCCCAGGCTGGGCTTTAAGTTTGTGCTGACATTTGAGCAGCTGTAATGAAAAGGTGCACTTGCCTGTATTAAACCAGAAACGTTGTGACATTGCAAATCTAAAATCCCTCTTCCAGGGTGTGAATCCAACCTCCTTTAACAGCTTTGGCCTTTAAAATTGCATGCACTAGTTTGACAACTCTTTGAGTCACTTGTGTGACAGCCTCTGTTCCAGTTAGTGAGACCATCTAAAAATCATAAAACACAATGCTTTCTCATGACCGAGTAAGATATGTATTGATTTAAAGTGCATAAATAAGAAGGAAACCAATAACACATAAAGCTGATCAATCCATACTCCAGTGGCACACATTAAAAAGCAGTGCTTAACCAAATGTGGTCTGCGGGTGTTCTTTTCAAAGTTGCCACGGTAACTCCTGCACGTGAAGGGGAAGAACAAAAGCAGTCATTGTCTCATCAAGTGAAAGCACTTCTTACTCCCCCCTTAAGCAGACTAATACCTGGAAAGAGCCTTTCATACATCCCTGGCACTTGATTTTAGGGTGGGAACGAAGCATGGAAATGTGTTACCTATTGACCAAATTGTATTTTGTGCCTTTTTCCTTAACATCCACTCTGTGGCTTTGTGCTAATGGTTAAAACTCCCTCTTCTGCAGTATAAGATGGATTTCAAAACTGTCAAGATTATTGTGGTGTTTATACAAATTTGGTGATGTTGATCTGTGTTTTGAAAGTGCTTTCTGGAAGAATATACCTATTTTGGTTCTTTAAAAGGAAGGATTCTTTTCCAGAAAACAGTTTACCAGCTAGCCATCTCTTGGCTGGAAACTGCTTTGTTGACTTTCAGAAAGTCTGAAGTAGTGACATGTTAGAAGAAGCCGAGGAACATCCCTTTTAAGCTCTGGAGAGAGATCGCCATTCTGCGGGCTGATATTGCTGAGAGATTTACTGTTGAGTTTTGCCCGCTGGGGGGTGGTACACTCTACCAGAACACTGCTTGCAGAAGCCGCAAGTCAGATGTTGGCTGCTGCTGGCCAGTTTTTCCCTGGTTTAATTACAACAAAGCCTCCCGTTGAGAAGAACAGTGAAGGCCTCTGGGGCAAAAGGTGGGGGTTGGAGGGATGGAGAACTAGGAGGGGAGGAGGAGAAGGAAGAGTCAAAGCGTTTGAAAGATTCACCAAATCCTATTTCCCTTCTTGACTTCATTTATGGTACTCTTCATTTACATGAAACAAGTATTTATGATGCCATTTACTGAACTGGTATGAATAGGAAAATGCAGAAAAGGGTTTATGCAGAAATTTTAATTTAGTTTAGGTTTTGCCATTAATCATATTCTTTGTTATGTAGCCCACCTACCTTTAAAAGGGAAGAGGGTTGAGAGACCGACTGAAATGGCAACTCTACACTAAATATTTTTAAATGACTAGGTTTAATATTCGTATGAACGCTGGCCTATCATAACTAAAATGCAAGGAAGAAACATTCATATCATGTTAAAACAAGGCATACTCCCAGTCACTAATATTTGTTGGGTTTAAAACTGTTCAAAATAATCCAGAAAATGGCCAGCAATCTTGGCCTTGGGCTGTGAGGCCGAGAAAAGCACAGGGGAGAATCTGCATTGCCTGTGCTTGCCTGTTTAAAACTGATAATTGTATTTTTCATCTGGAGGGACTGACTGTTCGTTAGGGTCTTGTGTCCCTAGGCAGGAGACGCTGAGTATAATTGGAGTTTCTATTTGATTGGGCAATATAGCCAGAGAAGAAACTGGGGTAAAGATAATTAATAGCTCGCTAACAAAGTCTGACAGCCACAAGATTTCAACCAAATTTATTTCACACCGCTTCATTTAGCTCTGAAAAAGTTTTGATAGAATCAGAGGCTCCTTAATTAACACTTGAAAGCAAAAGAAACATAGCTTTTACTAGCTGCCACAGTTAGTTATGACAAATTTCCTGTTTTGTTTTGTAATTTTCTGTAATTTTTGTAAAAAAAAACTTTCTTTGCTGTATCTCATAAACATTAGATTCAGGAATTGTTTAATTGGGCATTTTTGAACCTAACCAGAATTGATTTTCAAAAGGGTATGCAGAGAAACAAAAAGCCCAATTAATAACTGATCAATGCCACTATTAGAATACCTTATTAATGAGTTCACTATGTTTATTCACTTGCTAATATAGTTTCTGACCCTTGGGAGTTCTCTAGTAAAAGAATAAACTGTTTTTTGTTGTCTGTTTGTTTTAGTTGAACACATGCAATGACATTTTTAACCCTATTCCTCATTTTAGGCTGATAAATATATAGATGTATATGTATCCATATACACATATATTTGAAGCTAAGTGGAATAACCAGTCTTTGCACAGTCATAACATTATGCCTGTTAGGATTTTTAGTAATAATAATATTTTATGGCACTTTAAAAGAATTACCTTCTTCACTCATTTCCAAAGAGATGGGTGTCAGTCACCTGTCACTATGAGTCAAGCCTAAGTGATTGTAGCCGAGGAGATGACAGGTTCATCCTTTCTGTTTATACTGGTCAGGGTATTCTTATGCAGTTAGGGATGAATAAAGGAATAGCTACGGCTGAAGCACTTTTCATGGCTTTGACCATGTTGTTTCATCCTAATAGACATAGCAGATGTGTGCATTTTGAAGCATAGATTTATTGAGAACAATCAAAATAACTAATTATTAAAACCATTTGATTTTGTAACTGGAAAAACACCAACATTTCTATCTCCTTTTAATTCTAAATAAATAAGCCCCCTCCCAATGGAGAAAAGATGGGCCTGTTGCACTCTTTACCTTTATGCAACCATTTTGTTTCAGACATAATTTACTGAAAAACATTTTTTAAAATTAGATACATTTAAATACCTCTTGGAAGCTTTGTGGTCTACACGAATTTGTATCAATACAAGATTTTTTCCACTGTGTGCTGCAAGTGAAGGGACACTGCCTTTGCCATTTGATGAGGACTCCAGTCTTCCCTCTTCTGCTCCTCTCACTGCATACATCAAGCACGGCTTCCAGGGTGAGCTTTGTTAGTTTTTCTGAGTGGACTACCCAGTTACTATGCTAGTCACATTCTACACTCGCCCAAGCAATAGGCTTTGACATTCTCCTGAGCTGGGAATATGGTTTGGCCCGAGATTCTGAATTGGGTTTACTGGTTAAGATTCCTGAGCCTGAAATGCCTGAAGGAGCTGGGGCTGGATAAGCAGTGCAAGCTTTCAAATCTAGGTGTAGCTGTTAATCCTCTTCAGAGGCATCTCAGTCTCCCAGCGCAGCTTTGCTGGCTGCGAGCAAGATGTATGCTTTTCATGTACTGCGTACTCATGGGCTGATGGATTATTGCTTTCTTTCAGTTGTAGAAACAGTGATTGGTGATCATACCACACATACAGTACACACCAAGTTAGCGACCTTTCGCTTTTTGTAGCCGAGAAAATTCTGCCACTCCTATTCTATCTCAAACACTCAACTTTCCAACTTGCAGTTTTCCCTGAGCTCTGCGCGGAAAGCAATTGCTTGAAACAGAGAGGAGCTATTTATTATTTTCTTAAAAAAAATGATTTAAGTCTGCAGGAAACTTCTCACATTCGGCTATTTTGTCAGACTTTCCCTAGCTGGCTTGCACGCACATCTTTGACCCGTCCTGCTGACGGGGCAAACGTGGCTACTTGGATCCCTCATGGAACCACGCTAGTCATTTCTTTCGAGAGAGTAACAGCAAGCGAAGTTTCTGGGACAATGATAAGAAAAAGCATGGAATACACTTACCAGGAAGACGAGGGAAAAAGCAATCCTTTATACCCTGCTGCTACAGCTGTAATTCCATTGCCTGTGAGTTGAAGTAAAAACCCTCCCCCGTCTCCGGAGCTCGGCATCCAGTGCACACAAAGCCACAGCAGCTGCAGCCTGAGTCCGTCCTGCTTCAGATCGCTCCTGCGCTGAGGACTGCGCGCGAGAGCATCCAGTTGACTTCGCGCAGCCCACCTCCAAGTCTGAAGTTTAAAGCTTCACCTCGCAGTGGTTGAGGAAGGGGGTGATGTCATAGGTGGGCAGGACTTAGCCCAGCTCTTGTTCAGTGAGGTAACTGGATAATCAGACAGATGAGCTTTGCCAACGCTAGAGGGGGTGAGAGAAGCCCAAATGAGCCTCTCAGCTTGCCAAAGCCAAGATGCCATTTGGTTTGTAGGCAGCAACTCTGGAATCTCCGCACTCCCCAAAGTTTACTACTAAAAGGTAGTGATAGCACACTCAGAAAAACACAAGCATGCTAGAAGGACATTCATAAGATCACAACAGAGAAACAGGTGTCTGATGCCCAAGCATCTTATTGAAAATAAATTAACAAAAGTCAGATTATTTTTATTACATTACAGTTGTATTATAACTGTGGAGAATGGAGGAGGCAATCCCAACTAATATTTATTTGGCAAATGAAGAGAAAGCAGGGACAAATGGTGATTTACTTAGGAGAAAGGAAAAAATAGGAGAACAATAAAAAGTATTGACGAAAGCAGTCTTATTGGGAAGTAGAAAGAGTTTTTCCCATATGCATTTTTACATAATGAAGAATATCTCATGAACTATTAGAGAGACCACCTATATGTGTGCATACCTCTACTTTAGAAATAGGTAGATACAACCACTCATATTTAACAGTCTTCCATAAAATTAAAAGGGTTGACACTAACTAGATTTTTTTTTTTAATGTTTTTTGCTGCCATGAGCATGGCTTCAATCATTAATGTCATAAAATATCTGTTAGAGATGGTCCTTCAGGATTAAATTATTTTAATTTGAGTACATGAATAAATATTGACAGTTGCAAGACACTGAAATTTCAATGCCTAATTAACATGATTTTAAGACTTTGATTTCCAGGTATAATTTTATCATCAGTTTTCTGTTATTTGGACTTGTGGGTTTTCTCCTAAGTAAGTGAATTTACGTGACGAATCTTGTTTCTATATTTACCCAAATGGCAATTTCCTTTAACTTCTTTATTTGTTTGATCCTAACAAGCTCACAACTTTATCCTTTCTAGGAAATGTTCTGTTTGTCTCTGAGACTAGTTGTCTGCCTTGGGAGGCTGTGGTTATTTTCTCTTCATTAGCTTCACCTAGCTACTAACTTGTGTTTGGCAGCCGTTTGACCTTTAGAATTCCCCTCCAAGACTGGGTGCTATCGGGAGTGGAAGGTGACCTCTTGATAAGAAATGTTCTGACACCTATTGTTCTATGATTGCTCTCTTCTGACTTCTGAGGAATGGCCCACTGAATGAAAGTAGGACGTTAGCATTTTAGCATCTATTGAAGAGTATGTTTCTTAGCAGTGTTCAGTAGTGCAGGTTAAATGAGAGGTGGAGTAACTGATAACCTCTCAGGAAAGGATAGGAGTGCTTTCAGTTACTGAAAACCAAACACCTGGATTACATTATTTCTTGAAATAATTCTTTCTAGAAGCCATTTTCAGATGAGAGTTGATTCTATTTAAAAAGGAAAATTTTGCCTGACCAAATTCCTGTGGGCTTATATCCATATTTAATCAGTTCTGTCTCCATTCAGCTGCCTGAAAGCCTTCAACAAAAAAGAAAGATAAATGGAAAATTAGGGTTATAGGTATCTTAAAGGAAAGCTGGCTGGCCTGGGAGAGAGGTGCTCTGAGGATGCCATTCCCTAGTCGGCCATTTGTTTTATGACCCCATATTACCTGCTGTTTGCTTTGGTTTCATTACATGGGAAATAAAGACAGCAAGAATTTATTGAATGCCAGCTATGTCTTCTGCCCCACCTCCAAGCTGTGAATTAAAAATGTAGCATGTGCAAGAAATTGTCAAAAATATAATCTATCCTAAAGGTACTAACTTTAGAGGCAAATCTTAACAGAGTTTTCATTATCATCTTTCCTTTTACAAACATATATATTCCTTTAAAAATTAAATTACATTTATCTGTTTGTATGTGCGGGTTGGGAGAGACCCACAGGAGTGGAGGTCAGAGGATAACTTACAGGAATCAGTTTTTTCCTTCCACCTTGTGGGTGCCAGAGTCCAAACTCAAGTCTTCAGGCTTAGTGCTCTCTGAGGCACTGTTTGGTTTTGGACCCGGGACAAGGGACATATTTTACACATCAAAGCAGTCCCAGCATTCCTCAGTCCCTACCTGGCCTACCCTGCCCCCAACCCTGAACTTTACAGCTGGGCTGCTCTTCCCCCAGAGACTCTACGTTTTGGTTTCCTCTGCCTTGTCTCTCTCTTCTTCTCCTTCTCTTCTCTCTCTGTGAGTTCATGTGCCTTTTCTCTCTTTCTCCCCACCCCACCCCTTCTCTCTCTCCCCATGGAGACCTCCCTGGCCTCTGGCCTTGGGGCCAGTGAACTTACCCAAGAGCAGCTTCCCAACATGCCTGCATTTAAAGTAATCTAATGTGGCTTGAATTGGCTTATTTCACCTGTGGAGAAATAACTTATCAGGTACCAGTCATGTATACTCAGGGGTTCGAGAGGAGGTGGGTAGGGGCTCCACTTCTTGCTATTATCAGACACCTGAAACTCTGTTACTCACAGGTGAAGTTACTTAATGTGTACTCTCTGCACCACCTCTAGCAAGGTTGAAATGCCAGGAGTTGCTTCAGATTGCTGAAGCATATGGACTTCAGAGTCTTCCCTTTGTCTGGGCTCTTTCTTGGGCTTTGTCACATGGCTATAGACAAATCACTTAATTTTTCTGAGTCATTAGCTTGTAGCATGACTCCTACTAACTGCCCAAAAAGGTGATAGCTGCTTTTACCAAGATGGGGACATGTGAGCATGTGGGAATAGCAGCATTATTCAGTGGTGTTAGGAGAGGGCCAATAACATGGCTTTCAACTTCTTTTTGCAGTTGTCTTACAGGCAGGGGATGGAGATGCAGTCGGGGCAGGAGATTGTGCTACCTGTTTCCTGACTTCCTATATCACATAGCTTTATATTCCCATGTTAAATTCTGATTAAGCCCTAGAAGATTTTCGGGGTGATAGATTATTTGTTGTTACTTTACATTTCCCTGTGTTTTGTAATAAGTCCACGAATCTAGCATTGTCACTGAGAAAATGTCTTTCAGAAAGGAAACAACCAGCTTGGGAATGGATCACTTTGATAACATCCTAACTCTTTAGAGCCCCGAGATGGTTTGTGTCCCTCCCCCCCCCCCCCCCGCACCCCACCCCAGTTTGTGAGAAGAGGTGTTTCCTTGTCAAAATTAGGGGATGTTAGATTTGGAACCAGGTTTTCCAGGTTCTTGTCTATCGGGTAGAAAAAAGAAAACTTGCAGATGGATTTTAGGTCCTAGGTAAAGCTGCAGTCACTAGTGATTCCACAAGGGAACATCGAATCCTGGTCTCCTGACTTGCCTGTGTGTAGGCCGACTCCTTCATCTTTATCAACACTCACTGACTACCTTGTAAAGGATACTGCTAATATAGATGATTCCAGATCACCCCCACCTGTGATGTTTGTGATTAAATCTTAGGGCACATCAGTGTTTATTTAAATTGTAAACTGTGCTGATGGTCTTCTATCCTTCAAGACTACTGATGAGAATAAAA
Source organism: Rhynchomys soricoides (assembly GCA_019843965.1). Lineage (NCBI taxonomy): Eukaryota > Metazoa > Chordata > Mammalia > Rodentia > Muridae > Rhynchomys > Rhynchomys soricoides. The sequence goes on along the minus strand of JADRCH010000019.1, from coordinate 11,859,980 downwards.
ATCTTTATAGCTCTAAGAGGAAGATAAGGTAGCTCTGGCTTTGGTATGTTAAATATCTAGAACTGCTATCAGTTGAGACTCTTTGGATTGCAAGCCACTGAAAGTCTGAGCTGTACTATAGTCAACAGTTGGGATGGACAGGTTTCTGTGAGAACTTCAAACATACTAAATGGCTTTAGGTAAAGCTAATAGAAGTCACCTGTCAGGATGGATACAGTGTCCTCTGCCCTCTGTTCTGGCTTTTTCAGTGTCAGCCAACTCCTTCAGCTATGTACACCAGCCCTGGCTTACCTTTTAGGTAGCACCTGATGTACTTATACATCCCCTATTAACAGAGTGATTGAGGGAGGGGAGGGCTCTTCCTAGACGTTCCTGCCCTCATTATTTAAACTTGGATAGATTCTCATTCCAGAAGCTATTGTATAGGAATGGAGTGATAATCTGGTGAACTACTGTCCCATAGGAGCTGCACTTAAAGTGGATCCGTCTTAGAAACAGACTGGGCACATGCCAAAGAAAACAGTCTTTAAGTTAGAGAAGGAAGCAAGAGATGTTAGAAATTTTCATTTTCAGGCAATCTGGTGTATTGAAACGTGTGTATTTTATAAATTTATAGACTTGAAGCTTCTCTCTCTCTCTCTCTCTCTCTCTCTCTCTCTCTCTCTCTCCTAAAGTTTCTTTTAAAGTTGCCAAAACATCTTTCTGTCTGTAGACCCTTGAGTCTAGCCCATTTTTTCCTGACAACAGGTAGAGATGCATGCCAGGGCACATCAGTACTGCATATAAGCATGAACCTATGCAATGTTAATAAAATATAGAGTGCACATTCAGCTATCTGGAATTCTGTGAAGTCAGGCCAGATGCTTAATGCACCAGTTAGAAACTGTACCACATCTTTCTGAACAATTCCACAGAACATTGGAGAAATAATTACATTTTAGCAGGTCACAGATGCCATAGAATACTAAGAAGGGTTTTTAAATGCTATATTAAACAGTTCTTCAGTTCTATATTTGCTTTTCAGTCAACATTTAAAATGTACCTTAAAAACAATCATGCATTCCTTTTAACTATATTTCCAAAACATATTGCATTAGAGTGGAATCCGTTATCACAGGACTTGAAGCAGAATCAAAGCAGAATCAGAGTATGTTTCCTTGCTCACCTACCCACCCCTTGCTCTTCCCCAGCATTTCCCCAGGAGTGCTGTGCTCCTGAGATCAGGAGAAAGATAAAGGAGGTGGGCAGGAGAGTAAAAGAAATATTCAAAATGTTATTGATTGGTCCTAGCAAAGAAACATATAATTGTGATTCAGAATAGATAGTTGCATACCCACAGCACAGGGGCTGGGTGAGAAGGTAGCCTGGGAAGGGATGGAAGGCTTGAAGGGCTTCATTTTTGATCCCTATTTAGGGCCTTCCTGAATGGCTATGCAGATGGAGTGTTGGGGGATTCCAGCTTTTGAGGAACCTGCCTTTGACCTCTTTTGATTCTCCCAGCGTGATCCTTCTTGCTTTTCGTTTAAAATGGAGAAACAAAAACAAGCAAACAAAAACCAAAGACTTTGAAATGACCCTTTAAGAGAGCTGAGACTGGGTGCAAGCTGGGGAGACTCACCCCTGTGCAGCTTTCCATTGGCTCTAGGGAAAGTAGGTGCTTTAGCTTTGTGAACCTCGGGTTTCTCACATACTGAGGCAGGCCCCACATTAACTTGCTGTTATGGACTTCCAAAAACTGTTAGAAGTTCACTGTTGAACTCAAGAACACTTGTACGGAGGCAGCTGGAACCTGTCTAGATAGATGCTTTTCTTCTTGGTAGGAATGAGTGAGGCCTGGATTGTTTTAAAACAATCCACTGATGTTAAATTGAACTATAAGTTTTACCATTTTGCCTTTGGGAATAGAATAATTTTAACAGTGTTTTTGTTAGTTGTCTTGAACCTTCAGACATAGAGAGAGATTTCACCAAAGGCTGGCTTTGAGACTTAATTACAAACCAAAGAGCCAAGTCTTTATCTCTGGCAGTGACTGGTTTATGACAGGAATAGCTAATAATATTGGGAGGTATGAAAACTAGACATCATACAAGTGGCCAGCCCAGGCTCTGTGGCTCTCTATATCCAGCTGCGGCTGCCTGGACCGAAGCCCTCACAGCTTGCAAACTGTCCCATTACTTCCCTATTTCTGACATTTTGGTCTGATTTTATGGGCACAGTTTGCTGAGAAATAGTGAAATTTTCCCTTTTTCTGAAAACTGACTCTGTTGCTCCCCAGTGCTTGAGACTGCCTTTTTTTTTTTTTAGAGATTATGACTTCCCTACAGATAAATTCCTTAGGTTAAATCAACGTATTGTTGAAAGAAACACATTTGAAGTAGAATTAAGGGCCATCTCTGCCCGCATCTATTTATAAATATGAAACCTCTCACTGGCGCTGTCTAGACAAAGCAGATTTGCGTCAACAGTATTTTTCTTCTTTATAAACTGGTATGAGTTGAGTGTTCACAAAAGATTGAAAAGAGAAGGTGTTTCCAGCGCATTTGGTTTCATGTAATTTAATGTTCTACAATGACATCTATTCTAAATAATAGTAAACTAAAAATTAAGTCATGTTACCATTGGGAATTTTTCTGTGATGTAAAAGCACTTCAGTATTTGAACACCATTCATGGAAGGCCTGTCACAAAGTTATGAGACTTGGTTAGTTCATTTTGAAGTCATTAGTGCTCAACTTGAAAGCATTTTAAAATTTACTAGATAAGTTTTTAATTTCATTTTTGACATTAAGTTATATTATTACTGCATATTTACAAATTGTCTTTAGGATTCCTGTGCTTAAAAATTAAGTTCTAGATTGACAAGTTTTAAGTGTATAAATTACCAAAATTTATCTATACTTTTATGAATTTTTCTTCCTTTAAGATATTTGAAAAATTTAGAATTTAAAATGCTTCTTTTTAAAACTTGTTCATTTTTATTTGGAAAAATTTCGAGGTGCTTTCTCATAGGTTTAAAATTCCCATGTTTACATAGAAGAAACATATGATTAAGAGTCACTTCAAATTGGTCCTTTGCCTTCTTGGGGGTGTGGGGGGATAAGGAGCAGACTACACTGGGAAGTGTTTACATGCACCTTTGCCTTCCTCTTTCTCCCCAGGGCAAGTCAGAAATCAGCTGAACAGATCACATCTTATTGTTGCCTTGCTGAGAATGAGGACAGGTCAGGTACTATTTACAGGCTGTAAGTCTGTTGCTCGGAATCCTAGGCTGACAGTATTATTTTTTGGGTTCTTAAACTATTTTAAAAGGATAGTTTACATATTTAAACTTTTTAGATGTTTTATTTTATCCAGAATTTTAGGTGCTATAAAACTTGTTGGTGGCATTACTCATCCATAGTCATTATGCAAGATTGTTGCTGTTCCCATTGCTGTTGTCAGCATAGTTACTATTTGTTCCTTACAAGCAATCTTTCTTATATTTCAGAGAAGTTAGAGGGAACTATTCTGTAATCTGTGTATATTCAGTACAGTTTCAAACACAGCAGAACTATCCTTTCTGCTAAAAAGTAGGAATAAATTATTAGAAACCATAATAATTGTAGGGAACATTAAGTAATCTTTGCATTTTCTGGGCTATTTTCACTCAAACATTTGTTTCTCTACAGAGATATATGGCTATTGCATTGATAGGAAATCATTTAGAAATCTAAGAGAGTGGCTTCCCTATATAACTCAGACTCAGGCCAGTAAGGATGTTTCTGTTAAGCACTATAAAATACATTTGACAATCATCCCTCTGCCAGACCCTATAGAATTCCTAGACATTCATAGTCTACAATTTGTATTTTGGGCCATTGTTCTCTTCATTTCGTGGTACTATGAGAACCCTTTATGTTTAGGGAAGACCTCTGAGTGAAGACTAGCTACTTCATCTCCATTCTGAAGGGAACTCTGCCTAGCAGATGGTAGTCTATGAAGTGTTATCTGGATACTGACAATAATATTAAAGCATCTTTTTTTTTTTTTTGGTGGCTATCTCTCTATATGGATATATATCTATATCTATAGTTCTAAGAAGAAGACCTATTCATATGCAGATTGCTTACAGGTTTTCTTTTAATGTCTGTACTTTTTCTAACTCTCTAGCATTTTATTTGCTTAGAGCAGTGGTTCTCAAGCTTCCTAACACTGTGACCCTTTAATACAGTTTCTCATGTTATAGTGACCCCCAAACCATAAACTAATTTTCATTTCTATTTCATAACTGTAATTTTGCCACTGAGCCATGTCTCAGTTTCTAAGAACATCAGAAATATGTGTTTTCTGGTGGACTTTCCAATGGTTGTGGCCTACAGGTTGAGAACAACTGGCTTAGGTTGATTTGTCCCCTAAATCTTTTTCCTGGGAATGGGTGGTAGATCTTGTCAAATTTATTACTCAGAGAGTGTTCCACAGAAATTCAGAGGAAAGAGAGTTGGGCACGGGAGAGTGGGGGAATGAAGGAGAGAAGATAGTAGAGAAGGGGAGGGGAGAGAGGGGAGGGATGTGACAAGAGTGGAAAGGAAGGGAAGGAAATGGACTTTACTAAAACCCTTTAGATTTTATCCCTGTTTCTTCTGTGTCTACTCTGGGCCAACTTTTCAACAAAATTTCATTGACTGTCAAGCTGTGTGCCATAAGTCTGGCCACTTGGTTAAGCTCACCATTATCCAAAGACTTGACAGCCAACTTTCTAATGCTGTTCCATCCACTAAACATAGATTGTAGGCAGCCACCAAACCATCCCCTAACAGCTGGATAAACAGGCTTTTAAGGAATTCCCCCAGTCTGTGGCTGAGATGTGACCAATACACTCTGGGCTGCTCAAACATTTGAAGTGAGACTGGAAACAGCTTAGAAGGAAATTCCTGAAGAGATCAAAAAGAGAAAGTCAGAGATGTCAAAATAGCAAGCAGTGTACTACTATGTGTCGAGAAGAACCACAGTTTGGAAAGTCCTAACCAGTTACCCAGAAGGTATGTACAAGAAGGAAGAAAAGGAGAATTTCTCAAGAATGCTGACGTCTGTTCCCTTCACTTATGCTGGTAGTGAATTTTGGGAGAAGATAGGAGAGATTGATAAATTACAACAGCTAATGGGGAAGATGATCTATAGATTTAGAGAAAATGTAATGCCAGTGTAACAAGACAGACTTTGCATTAATGATAATTGTGTGATCACAGTGTTAGAAAGCTAAGCATAAACTCACTTTGCAATGTTGGTGAAGAGGAAGGCTTAGGCAACATAGACATGGAACTGTGTTCTTGTAGCTCATATTCTTCTTAGGGAAAAAGCTGAGTCTTCTCCAAAGCTACTAGTTTCAAATTTACAGGAGACCTGGGATCCCCAAGTCATTAATCAGTTCTGTGCCCAGGAATGTATGACTCCACTGAGAATGGAGCTCTTTTTTTCTATCTGGAAAGGAGGCTCTTTGTTTTAGGAGGGTGAAAGCTGACACTAGTCAAGAAAGCCATCATTAAGCCTTGGCTACTAACTAACAGGAGTGTGTGCATGAAGATAAGTCACAGCAAAATCACCTGCTGCTCCTGCAGTACAGGGCAGCTTTCAGAGACTTCTGGTTTTTGTCCAGATTAACATCTAGTCTAATATTCCAGGATTAGCAGAGTCAACAGAACTGGCAAAATACAAAGTCAGACAAATGTATACATCTTAGAACAAAGAATAAAAACACTACAACCCGAGGGTTCATCTCCATCTCTGTCAGAAAGTACATGAGAGCAAATATTAAAAAGAAAGCTGTGCTCATTGGGGTATACTGTCCTTTGAATATACCAGAACCCTAACATACAGTTCGTTTGCACTTGGCTCTTCTGAATTTCATTCTCTCCTTTCTTTTTCTTTTCAGTGACGAACATCCTTCTGTAGTAAACAAAGATGCCATTTTCCTAACTCACTATTTAAACAAAGCAGATTACCCTATTAATTTCAAGGTTTGATTCTTTTTTATTTTGTGAGATATCCCCCAAATTGTATTTTCCCCTTTAATATCTGTAATAAAATTAAATGACATGTTTTAAGAGAAGAAACATAATGCCTTAGATGTTTTCAAGAGCTATAAAGACTTTTCATTTTTAAACAAACAAACAAAAAATGAATTGACCCCTATTGTTTACATTACATTATTTCAGTCAACTCTATATTCACTCTGCACCTCACTAGTAAGTGATAGTGTTGTGAGGGGAAGTTGGAAAATAATGACTGTGATAAGAGACAAACGAGAGAAGTAATCTGGATTTCTACCATCTAGGGTCTTTTTACAGCTTATCCCTGTATAACAAGTATTACAAGCATTTTAATTACCCATAAGTTGAAGTTAATTCAAGGTATTATTTTTTGATAACTAAATTTTTCTTTAATAAATGGAAAGAATCTGTTCTTAGCATCATTCCTTCATAAATCTGCTGCTGCAATAGTGAGAGTAGCTTGTATGTCTGAAAATTCAAGTTCGGGGCTTTATCAGATAACTTTTTAAATTTATCTAAAAAAAAAAAAAATCACTACTTGTCTGTCTGTCAGGCTGTCTCAGTGTGGCTTTTTCCATGTGAATGCAAGTGCCCATGAAGGTCAGAGTGGCTGTCAGTCCCTAGACCTGGAGTTACAGGAAGTTATAAGATGCTAGTATGGGTGTCAGAAACCTAACTCGTGCTTCCGATCACAGCCATACCTCCGCACTCAAGGAATGACAATTTAAAAAAAAAAAAAAAGTATATTGCAAAATTACTTTCCTTTCATTAGATTGCTTTTAACTGTGAGATTTTATTTAAGGGCTGCTCTAGGTTGGGTTATTTCCCTGACCTAGTGGCTTGCTTTGCTTAAGGAAAATCAGTTTCCTCTGAAGAAATCACACACAAAACAAGAGCCAAGGACATTGTGTCTCTGTGGTTTTTGAAGGGCAGGGAAACTGCCTACTACCTTTGCTGATTTGACTCTCCTTCATATCTTTTGGCTAACACTGGATCAGACACCAGTGCTCATACTTTCTGAGTGGCTGGCAGAGGAGGACAGTTTCCATGGAAGAATATCAGCACCAGTCTAGGAGGAACAGGATACCTGGAAGGAGAAGGTGGAGAATGTGTGGGTGGTCAGCCATTCCTGATAATTCTTCAAAGTGGTTCCCAGGTACCTAGCAATAGGTCTGAGTTCTTACTTGCTCAGTGTCTTGCTGGATTTGCTAATCTAATTAGCATGATATGTTTTGCTGTATCCTTGATGTCCTTCTGCTGAAATGCAATATGTATGTTTTTGCTTCCTGAGTTATTTGTATTTTTCTGGATAAAATTTAGCAGGTAATTATATATTCTGAATAATAATAATCTCTCTGAATATTTTCACTGGTGGCTTTGTCTGCCAGTGTATGATCTTTGTGCTTGCTTTGTTGTTTTAATAGTAATAATAATAAAAATGTTTCTGGGGCTGAGAATGCTTGTCTAGCATTTATAAAGCCATGGGTTAAATCCCTAACACTGAAACAACAACAACAACCCTGTAACTTAAATGTTTATGTTTGTTTCATCTCCTTCACAGGGGTCATTTGTGACACCCAGGTTATCCAGAGAGTAAAGAATTCTCTTTCTATTGAAGAGAATTATAACATTGTCTTATAACAATGGTAACATGTCACTGTGTTTTCATCCATGCTCATGTTGTTTCCCATGGGCTTGTATTAGCTGTTCCACAACACTGAGTGGCAAAGCCGAAGCAGGCACTTGGTTGTCCAGTGCAGTCTGGGTGAATGTGATTTGTGGACTTGTGACACGATGATACTTTTATGAATGAATGTTGGTTTGGGAAAGTATACTTATTTATATCACCATATATTAAGTTGATTGTTTTTTACTTGAATGTATATTTAAGTGTATATTTTATCTATTTCAATGTCTTATTTAATAAACAGAAGAAGTAAAACATTAATAAAAGCTCTGGGAATGGCCTCCATAGTCCGTAAGAGTAAAAGGAAACCTTTCAATTCCAATAGTTGATAACCACTGCTGTGTATGCATACCAATGTGTGATTCATAAATTCTTTATTTAAACTTGTATGTTCAAAAATTAAACATTTATTTAGTTGTCCTTGAGAAATTACGATTTGGAAGACAATTATGTTCCCATATACATTTATATGTTAGTAAGGTAGAACCAAAACAAGGAATCTGACTTCTCTCCACTCTGCATCACCCACCTACTTCAGTCAGCCATTGACACAGTGAGCATTGTAACAGAGTGGACATAGTTGGAATTCTAGGTAGACCTAGATTTAGATCTCAGCAGGGACACTCATTTAGGATAACAATTCAAATTCTATATACCTCATCTTAACTGAGTTTTGTTTTAAATTTTTTACAGATCTAATTTTTAGTATTTTCAGTAAATTAAATATAAAGGGATGCTACATAGATGCTAATAACATTGGCATGTTATTTTATATTTTCACTATGTTGTTTTATATAAAATTCTCTGAGGCCATAGACTCAGAAAACTGAAAGTGAATAGACCAGACTTACAACCTACCAAATTACAATAAGGTATTTTAAATGCCAATTAAGGTAGGGCAGAGTGCTATTCAAGCTGTACAGAATGTGTAATGGTACCATCTGTACATGTGTACCCATGGCCGCAACAGTGCATTTCTTCCCCTAACTTAGTAATGTCTTCTCCAGGGAGAACCTGTGAGAAGGATGTTCATTGAAGAGTTTTTTATACAGTAGAAGAAAATGGAATCAATGAAATATCTACCTGTAACAGTCACACTGTTACCTATAGAGGTAATACGTTTGCTGCCATTTGTGTGTTTAGAGGTTTTACCAAACAGCATTGGAATGTGTTGGTTATATAATGGGGAGAAACCAGAATGTAAAACTATGAGCTTTATGATTTCAATGATATTAAAAGCAAAACTTTGATATGAAAAGGGCAGGAGATACATGGAAGTTTTAACAGGGCTTTATCTCTGACTACTGTCATGGCTTTCTTTTATCCTTACTTTGCAGTTTTTCATTAACAACTGTACTGTTTTTAGTCTTAAAATTCTCACTTAAGCAAATCTTTGGAAAAGATTATTTTTCATTATTACCTTCAGGTCACCAAGGATAGAAAGAGCCCTGAAATGAAAGTAGAGACTAATCCAAGTTGAGAAGGGGGCACATCTGATCATATGTCCTTCCTATCAGGAAGATTGGGATGCAGCTGGGTATTTCTCAGGGATGCAGGACTTTATAAAACACCGACTTGGTTCATATTTAGTGGATGGTGTGTCTAGCTGATCAATGTATGCTAAGGGGCATATGCTAAGAGCAGATACCTAGTTTACTACAGATTTTCCACATGCTGAAATTCATATGTGAAGGATTGTTTGATCAGTGAGTGTCCTTGGCTATGTCCATATGTAAGCTAGGAATAATAATGTTCTCAGTGCCATATGTTGTTATGAAGTTCTTCTCTCAACAAATGGAGTCATTAGATTTAAAACTGTTATCACAGTGTTGGCACATAGTAATTCCTTACTGAAAATTCAATTGTCGTCAATCTATTAAGAATTTAATCATTTGCGAGGCAGAAACAGGAGGATCATGAGTTCTAAATCAGTCAGGCATGTAGAGACTGTCTTAGAAAATAACATAGGGTCAACAGCAAAAGAGTCTGTCTATTACCCCATGACAAACATCCTAAAATCTGTGTTCCCAAATAACAGCAATATCATATTGTTTATGAGTCTCAGTAGTTACAATTCTCTGCTCCATAGGCTTTGGCTTGGAAGCTTACCTGGCAGTGAGAGGATGTGCTTCTGAAACGCTTCACTCTGTGGCTGCTAATTTTTTTCTGGTTTCTCCTGGGAGCTGAGCTGGACTGTGCCATGGGGTGTCTGTTCTAGTCTAGTTAGGCTTTTTTTTTTTTTTTTTTTTCACATTGTCTGGGTTTCAAGCACAAACATCTTCAGGAGACCTGGCAGGATGCCTTGCATTTTTATAACTTGTCCCAGGTAGTGACTTAGTATTACCTCTATCATAGTCAACAATTCATCTAACTCTAAGGGCAACTCATGTTAAGCCTGTGACTAATATAGAAGTCATATGGCAAGGCTAGCATAAAGGATTGTTGTAGGCACGATTGAGAGATGAAGTTGCCATAATAGCACTTAGTTGACCTGTAGATAGCACAATATTCTTGACATCCTCGCCCATCCATTGCAGCAGTCCCAAATTTTATATTAGAACTGTCATAATTTTGTAAAGAAATATAGATTATGAGAATTTTTTATATTTTGCCATTTCCTTCCCTCCAACTCCTTATCTATCTCCCACTACCTCTTTCTGTCCCCCAAATTCATGTGCCCCCCTTTTTAAACCCTTTGACTCCATTCTATGCTTCCAATAGGTGCATGGGTGTCGGACCATCTACTGGAGCATTGTAACTATCAGGGGCTACATACCCAAAGAGAAGAGACTCTCTCTCACTCAGTGGCCATCTATTGCCAATAGCTGCTCAGCTAGGAGTGGGAGAGCTTCATGAACCCCTTACCCATCCATGCTGGGTTTTTTGGTGGCTTGGTTTTGTGTAGGTCCTCTGTGTGTAGTCACAGCTTCTGCTGTGTGCATGGGCATTGGTCTTGTTACATTTGGAAAACATGGAGAAGATTTCTTGTTACATTTGGAAAACATGGAGAAGATGTTTTCTGTATCTTTGCTTTCTTTACAAAATGATCATTTATTACTAGGAAAAAATATCATGTGAAAGGAAAGAAAACACAACTCTTATATGTAGAATATGCAATCTCGGAGCACAGAAGTTTTAAGTATAATTCTGAGCGTGAGAACCTGTTCTACTCTTTTCTCTCTTTGGTTGTGTCTAGTGTTGAGATCTTTACAATCCAAGAAAGAGAAGGAAGAAAGTAAACACATTGTATTCACAAATATTTTTGGAATAAATGTGGCGGTTCCTTAGTGCCAACCTCACAGGCCAAATGTAGCAAATGAGACGATGACATGCCACCATCAGAATCTGGTCTTTAATACTGTGGTTGCAAGCCACTTACGAGCCAGTGCTGGTGAGTCTGTTGGGAGTGAATCTGGATAGAGTGCAAGCTCAGCTCATCTGTCAAGGAAGGCAGATGCAGGGAAATATGCCTGTGCATTTAATGCTGATAAGACCCATGCAAATATCCTCTCAAAAGAGGCAGAACTCTCCAGATTTGGAGAAATGGCCAAAGAAGCTGTTTGTACCAAAAAAAACAAAAAAACAAAAAAACAAAAGCTTTGGCATTACCCTGATCTTGTGCAAAGCCATCTCTTTTGAATTAAACATGTCTTATTCTGAAAGATGCCAGGCCTGGCCCTTTGGAACATTAACTTATCTTTGCAGCTGTAATTCATTTCTTCCCTTCAAATGGAAACACTTCATTTTCAAAAGGAAAGAGCGTTTCAGATTTGAAGTGAGAATAGAATGAAATATGGAAGTGAAGGATTAATTTCAAAGAGGAGAAGGGCTTTACAGCAGCTCAGTTCACCTTCAAGTGCACATGTTGCTTTGTAGATTGAGGATGCCTTATGTGAAGTACCTGGCAGTGCTGCAGGATGGAGTGTCATCCGATGACCCGAAGGAGCTAATGCAGATTCTCAAGTATATTAATTTACTGCAGTTTATAGGATAATAGCTTTTTGCTTTTTTCTTCAATGTAACTTTCACTATGAAGTAAATCCTATGTTTTAGTCTAAGCTCTAGTGTGTTAGTTGTATTTAGTCATTTGATGCTCTGACTCCCCAATCAGGAAGTTACTGCCATTCTCTTTCCCCTTTGACAGACAAAGAACAAAGTGTTTCAGAGACTTGCCACGGGTCATACAGCATATCAGCAGGGGTTCACACCTGGGCAGAGCTTTGCCCCAAACCTCTGATTCACTTATAGGTTATTTTTTTTTAAGTGACAGTAGTAGTTAGAAATTTCACACTAGATAACTTCAAATACCTAGATCCAGATACTACAAGTAGACATCTGCTTGAAATTCTGTCAAAATTCACACGTAAAAATCAAGAGCAGTCCTGAGTGTGCTGGAAGGAGGAAGCAGAGAATGAGGTCAGCCTGGGCTACATAGCAAGTTTGAAATGAGCAAGGGCTACAAAGCAAGAGCTTCTCAAGCAAAATAAGACAAAGCAGCACCATAAACCCTCTTGCTAGGTCTGTGTGCAAAGGAAATAAAATCAGAATATCCATCTCTTCTTGGCCTTTTGGCTAAGATCAAGTACAGAATATCCAAGAGATGCCTGTACTTCTTTGTTCTCTAGAGCATTATTCAACAAGGCTGAGATAAGGAATCAGCTTAACTCTCCATCAGTGGAAAATGGATATCCATATGCTGAGAATCTATTCTTATAAAGAGAGAAAAATATTATCATTTGGACAACATGAAGAAACTTTAAGGACATTATGTTAAATGAAACAAGGTGGTCACAAAAAGACATCCACATGGCCTCATGCATAGGTAAATAAAACTGAATCACAAGAAGCAGAGATTGGAATGGGGGTTTCACTGGTTTGGGGGTTGAGGGAGGTTTACAGTGACTGTCATCAAAGGATACAATATTGCAGTTAGTGCCTTAGTTGTCATTAATGAGCATTAACTTGACACAGCCTAGAATCACCCTGAAAAAAGACTCTCAACTGTGAGTAGTTAATTGTCTTTGCCAGGTTGATCTGTGGGCATGTCTGGGAGGGACTGTATGATAGTTAGCTGACATGGAAGAACCCATTCCACCATGGGAGGTTCTAGTCTCTGGACAGGTAGTCCTGTACTGTATAAGGAAGCTAGATGAGTATGAGCCTGAGCTAGCCAGCAAGAAGCAGTCTTCATGATGCCTGCCTTCAGTTCCTGCCCTGGTTTCCCTCAAGGATAGATCAGACCTGGAAATAGAAGCTAACTTAACTCTTTCCTTCCCAGTTTGCTTTTGGTTGGAATGTGAACTAGAATAGTTAGAGCTGAGGAGTAAGTTCATAGGTATTTTATGTATTGTGGTGACTGTAATTAATATCAACATATTGTGTGTGTAGTAATCCCTAGGAGAATAGATTTTAAATGTTCTCAGTAAAACATATGTGAGGTAATTCAGATGTTAATTAGCTCAATTAATATGTGTCTTAAAGAGTAATGTTATACACAATAAGAATAAGTGTATACAATTTATGCTTGTCAATTAAGAAAATAAATAAAAACTACAAGCAGAAAGAGTGAAGAGAGAGCACAAGTAATTATTGCTTCAGACTCTTTGCTCATCACTCTTTACTTCTGGAGGCTGAGTTTTGTGGGTTTGGGTTTGGGACACAATGTACAGCATTGTTTGTAAGAGCTTGGGTGACTTCATTTCTCTTAGAATAATTGCCCTGCTAGCTTAAGGCAGTTGATGGAAGGAGCAAATGAATTATGCTGCTGTCAAATCCTACCACTAGATCTAAAGTCCTCATTTACTGATAGCTACTACTGTGACCATGCATCTTTTTTCTTAGAAAGATATTTCAAGAATGCTTACCTTTTGACACTCCTTGTCTTCAGTTTATCCCTCCATTTCTCACCATGTTGTTAGGGGAGACAACAGATATCAGGTGTTTAGCATATGGTAATACTCAGTGGAATATGATCACTATTATTTCATTCATAGCAGATGCATTGGCTTGGAGAAGACAGAAGCCACCAAGCTAAGAGGAAAACAGAATGTTCTAGTTATTCTTGGTTGTCAGTGGCCACAGATGCTGAACAGAGCTGGGAAGTCAAAAGTCTACCTTAAGATTTAATTTTTATTGTTAGTAAAACAACTTTTTTGTGTGTGAGCTCTATCTATGTGCTTATGTGCCAAGTTTGATCAGTTTTGGGGGACTATCTTACAATGCCCATTTCTGTTTGATGAGATGGAGTGTTATGGTCCCTATCTCTAGGAGAGCTGTATTGGCCACTTCTAAATTCTTCTTTAATGATTTTGAGATCCTCTTGTTTTATTTCCAAATTTTACCTTACTGTAGCCATCTGTCAGAGCATAGGGTGGTCCTCTGAGACACAAGGAAGCAGCCTTCTACTGTGGCTTTTCTCACAAGAGCTTGATTTCATGGTCTTTCACAGCCCTTCTGAAGCAGCCTCAGCTCCCAGCTAACATCTAACATTTAAATGGGTCCTGTGAAAGGTGAGCCATATATTCTTGCAGATTTCAAGTTTATTAACTTAAAATTTCACTCTTAAATGAATTACTGAAGCTTAAAGATAAAATATCATACCTTAAACATGAAGCTACTGATTCTTCCCACATTCTTCTGAAATACCAGATGCGTATTAATATTTTGTAAGCATTCTACTTCAGTAGTCTGAAAATTTGCTCGGGTTAATTTAACCACTTTGGATGAGTCAGTGGGCCAGACAGATCTTTAGAAACCATGATGGTTAGTGAGGAGGATATGACAGATGAACTATTAGGAAATCAACAAAGAAGAAGAGGCATGAGGAGGGACCCCCAGGTCTCCCACTGGCTCCTGCTGGCATTCAGGCTTCTCCTCTTTTATCCAGAGGCCACTTTAACCTTTTCTTTCCTTTGTGTGTGTCCCATATGTGTTTCTTTTCTAGTTCCCATTTATTGACATCTCCAGTTATCTGCACATTTCATATCTTTCTGTAGCTGTTTAATAAAGGTCATGTTTATAGTTTCAGTACTGATGGTTTGCCCAGTGGGCCAGGTGTCAGCTTCTGTAACATCCAATAGCATCCCAGGGCAGAGAACAAAATCCTGTGATTCCACACTGGTGCAGCTTGACTTACAGACATGTCTGCAAACATTACAGCGTGATAATAATAGTAACTAGCTAATTCAGATCTCTGTGGCTTTGACTTCTGTAATCTTCACATCAACTGTTAGAGATAGGTGATTTCATGAAAACAGGAAGAGTAAAAGTCCAGAGGTGAGTCCATAATACCTTAGTGGTTTCCTGGAGTCACATGTCCTGCTATTTCCCCAGATGTGGTGTGTAAACTACATAAGGCATAGGCTCTTGGTAGCTAGTAGACGTTTGAGCTAAGCACAAACGTCTTAGATAAATGTCTGTCCTCTTCAGTTTTATTTAAGGGTTCACTCAAACTCCATCCCTGTCATTGATGTCTTAATGGAGATAGCATTTGTTTGCTTGTCTGTTTCTTTTTTGAGACAGTGTCCCCCTGTGTAGTCCTGGCTAACCTTTAACTCACCATAAAGACCAGGCTGGCTTTGAACTTGTAATCATCCTGTGACCTCTGCTTCTCTGATACTAGGATTACAGGCATGTGCCACCATGCCCAGTTCCTGAGATAATTTTTAATTATTTTATTTTTTTGAGATAACATCTCATTATAAAACCCTCCCTGGCCTGGAACTTACTATGTAGACCAGGTTGGCCTTAAACTCATAGAGATCCATCAACCTCTGACTCCCAAATGCTGGGATTAAAGGTGAGATTGCTTTTAAGTGAAAAAGAGTTTCAGAACTCCAAGTTAACATTGTATAATCTGGATTAATTGCTGTAGGTAGGTACATTTTAGACACCTAGAAAAATGAAATTTGCATTTTCAGGAATCTGTTATTTCCTGGGCTGGAGGGAAAATGCAACAGGAAGAGAATTTGCAATAAACTTGGTCTTCTTAAAACAAAGAGTTAGCAATTGTGACCTAGAAACAAATATTGCAATGAATTGCCTCTTTCACTTACCAAAGATATGTACACATGAAAGCTATCTAACTAATCTGAAGAGCACAGTCATAAAATATGTCAAAACAATTAGGAAGTGATACCTTTTGGATACTTATTTTATCTCGTAACTTAACATTTAAGAGTGTAAGGTATTTGATTTTTTAGTATTTGTTTTTTTGATTATTGGTAACTTGATTATTAGTAACTTGATTATTAGTAATTTGATTATTAGTAACAACTGTGCTTCATCACCAGCTCAGGAAATTCCTGAAACGTTAACAGTTGGTTTTTGGGGAACAGTAGGAACCACCTGACACCAGCGTATTTATACAGACACAGAAGTTCTTTAGCACTTTCTTAAGGACTACTCCCTTGCCTCAGCTCCACCTTTGCACATAGGGTTTGTAAATCTCCTTCTTGGGTCTGACTCTCAGCCTCCGTTATAATAAAATCATGATATTAGGTAAGCCACTCCATCTGAATGTCATTTTTTATTACTTATAAATAATAATGGTAATTCTGTACTTGATGCCATGTCAATTCATCTTCACAACAGAGAAATACTGCAATTACTTATTTTACAGGTGTGGAAAGAAGAAATCCAGAGTCTATCACTTGCCGTACCAGTAAATGACAGAAGTGATGGATAAAGAGGGGCAGTTTGGTCCTCAAACCTGCCAATTACCTAGATACACTGCCTACGGAAGTCCTACGACTATGGGACAACAGGGCATATATTATGTTCTGGCTCAGGATAATCATAAGAACACCAGGAACTGTTGGAAATGTGTCTGCAAAGGGGCGCTCTGTGATCTAGCTTGTTCAGAGCCATGACTGCACAACACACACACACACACACACACACACACACACACACATCTCCTAGGAAGCTTTTGAAAACAAAACCAAATTTAAATGTTATGCAGCAGCAGCAAATGCGTATTATAGTCATCAAACATCAAATAAAAACTTAAATGTCACCATCACATCCCATATTAATAACCATAACTCGATATGATTGAGTATGGATAATTGTGTTTAGTTTTGTCTTACTAAATTCCTCGAGTAATTAAAATGTAGTTTCTTACCTTTGTGGAAAAACTGGAAACATACCCACTGTTACTAGAACTCTCCTTTTTTTAGATCTCTTTGCTTTCTTCCACTTACACAAGATTACCACTACCAGTGTGTCTACAAAAGAATGGGGCGTGCTGGGGGTAGGGGTGAGGCGGGAGGTGGGGGAGGGGTTGTAATCCAAAGGGAAACATTGGTTTAAATGGCTTTCACAGGTTCCTGCCAAGGTTGTAGGATCCTTAGTAGAGAACTCCACTTTATGCAGGCAATTTCCTGCTGATGTTGTGACCCAATGTCTTTCTTTTTCTAGGATGCAGCCACTACCTCAGAGACACTATTACAGGAAAAGTTCTATGGATAGTCAATTCTGTTTGCTGCACTATGATTTGTATACTCTGGCTCTGTAATTAATTGTATGATATAGCAGAAAAAATTATTGTCGTGAAATTTGTATACCATAAAGGTAATCCTTTTAAAATAAACTATTTAGTTGCAATTAGTACATCCACAGTGTGTAAGCAGCACTTTGAATCTCAAGATATTTCCATTACCCCGAAAGAAATCTGTATCCTCCCTACTTCTCCTTCTTGTCCTCCTTTTCCCCCTAGCTCTTGGAAGCCAGCAATGCACTTTCAGATTCTCAGGGTTTGCTAGCCTAGATATTTCACAAGAATATAATTATATAGTATGTAACCATTTCCTGGTTCAAAGTACCTTCACATTATAACATGACAATACTCCAGTCTTCTTTGCAACTAATATTCATATATATATGAATATTCATTTATATGTTTCTTAAGTTTTCATAGGTATTTGGGTATCTTTACATTTTGGGTAGTATGACTAACATTGCTATAAACTTTAATTTCTGTATACAAGCATCATTTTGTGTTCATATTTTTCTCTTAGTTTTTCTTGGCTGTATTCTGCTTAAGTCTTCTCTTTTTTCCCCCTTTCCTTTCTTTTCTTTTTGTATTTTTGAGTGAGGATGTTTCAGTTCTTGTTCTAGTGGTTTGAAAAGACACTATGTCCAAGGTGTCTTCTTAAAAAAGAAAGCATTCAACTGGGGCTTGCTTCCAGTTTCAGATGGAGAGTCCATGTTCATCATGGCAGATAGCAGGCTGACATGGCACACTGAAGAAGCAGCTGAGCTTTGTATCCTGACCTGCAATCAGCAAGCAGGATTAATGACACTGAACCTTGCTTGGGTTTTTGAAGTCTCCAAGCCAACAATACCCAGTGACACACCTCCAACAAGGGCACACCTCCTAATTCTTCTCAAATAATTCTACTAATGAGGACCAAGTATTCAAACATATGAACCTTTAGGGTCATTCTCAGTCCAACCACCACACAGGGTCTCTCTGTTATGTGACTCAGGCTGTCCTGGAAAACATTATGTAGACAAAGCTGGCTTCAAACGTTAAGAGATCCACCTGCCTCTGCCTCTGCCTCTGCCTCTGCCTCTGCCTCTTAAGGGCTGGGAATAAAGGCAAGCACTGTCATTCTTGGCTAATTAAATTCTTGCGTTAAGTAACCCACACAAGTGCCCACACTTTACACTACCACCAGAGATGTATAAGTATTCTGATTTTGTTATATCCATGTGAACATTTATTATGCCCCATTTCTTATTATATAGTACTGAGTATAAAATAGTATTATGATGTTTTGATTGGCATTTCCCTGGTCACTCTGAGTGCCTTTTTACATGCTTATTGAGTTCACTATTCAGATATCTCTCTTAGAAATGACTATTTAAGACTTCTGACCTTTTTTACTATTTATCTTTTCATTGTTATGATATTTGTTTATATGTTTTGATATTCAACACTTATGAGATACATGATTACTGATATTTTATTTTATCCTCTGGTTATAGTTTCACTGTCTCTATAGTTATGCAGAAAAGCTCTTAGTTTTAAATAAATCAAATTTATATATTCAGTTTTTCTTGCTTATGCTTTTGGTATTGTATCTCTGATTTTGTTACCAAATCCAAGGTCATAAAGATTCATTTATTTTTCTTCCAACAGCCTTATGGTTTTATCTCTTCTACCTCAGTTTATCATATATTTGAAGTTTAAAATTTGCATTTGGAAGTAGGTGTGTGGATATGCAGTTCTGATAGTATTCTCTATTAGAGAGACTTGTCTCACTTCTGAGTAGTTTTGGTGTTCTCCTTAAAATCCAACTGGCCAGAGATGTTTGCATGTAGCTGTGCACTGTCCATTCTGTCCCTCCTTGTCCTGTTCTCTAAGAAGTATCATCCATTTTGATTTCTGATGCTTACTAGTAGGTTTTGAAATTAGAAGTGTGTGTCCTCCTGCTTTTTTTCTATGTTGTCTTAATTATTTAGGACACAATACCAAACACATCTTTTTTGCATGGAATTCATAAGCTGTATTGCTCTGTGGTTCTTCTTTTATATTGTGTCCTGTCTGGCTTTGGTTCAGATCCCTAAACAACCTAGCAAGATTTTTTTCCTCTTAAATCGTCCAAAAGAGGCTGAGAAGGATTGATGTTAATTCTTGACATATTTGATATTACTGGTACTTTTCTCTATTGGGATAATTTTGATTACTGATTTTGTCTCTTTGCTTGTAGTATGTCTGTTGAGTTCTTTTTCTTTTTCTTGAGTCAGTTTGGTAGTTTATGTCTTTCTAGGAAGTGTTGATTTTACCTAATTTAGTTTTGTACCATTATTCACAGTATCCCCTCATAACAGTGTTTTGTTTCTCTAAGATTGGTGATAAGGTGTCAGTTTTATTTCTGACTTTCTTTACTTTAGTAATATGCTTATTTTAGTCTAACTAAAAGCTTATTAATTCTGTTGATATTTTAAAATGTTTCCATGGACTCTGTTGCTCCCTAGTCTGTGCTTCATTTATCTCTGGTGAACCTTGTTCTTCCCCTTATCCTATTAGCTTTGGGCTTCCTTTATTCTCTTCTGAAGGACTACAGTTAACTTTAACATTAACATAATGGTTCCTTCTTTCCTTAAGTGAAGTCCATGATTTCTTCTGAACAATGATTTTTTCACATGCTATAATTTTAGCATGCTGTATTTATTTCCATTTTCCTTTGTCTCAAAATATTTTGTAGGTTAACTTGTCATCCTAAAATGTATTTGAGACTTGTTAGTGACTTAATATGTGGCCTTCCATGAAGATGGCCTATAGGCACATGAGTGTAATGTCCATACAATCTTCTGATTGTATTGGACCTTTATATTTACATGGTGTCTTTCTTTGTCACTCATAAGACTTTTGGACTCAAAGTCTCTTTCTTTTAGTGTTACTATAGCTTCTCTTTCTGTAGCTTGGGTCAATTATGGGAGTTGGGACAAAGGTGTTTCAGATGAGTCCCAGGGTCTTTGGTTTTCTGTCTCAGGGTGTGATCACTTGTTCCCATAATACACACTGCATTGATTCTCCAGGGCCCTCGCCAGATTTAAGCCTATGATCATACTATATCCTTGAGTGTCTCTAACACTGCTACTACTACTGCTACTATTACTGCTACTGTTACTAATATTACTTCTCCCTCCTCTTCTTTTGCTGCTGCTTCTGCCATCCTGTCTCAAATATTTTGTTGTAGTAACAAACAATAACAAAAACCTATAATACCTTATAACGTTTTCTTTTTTAAAAAAGATTTATTTATTTAATGTATATGAGTGTTCTGTTTTCATGTACACCAGATGAGGGAATCAGATTCTATTACAGATGGTTCTGAGTCACCATGTGGTTGCTGGGAATGAAACTCAGGAACTCTAGAAGAGTAGCCAGTGCTCTTAACCATTGAGCCATCTCTCCAGCCCCTTATAATATTTTCTAAGGGTTCTAACAGCCTTTTCTTTCTTGCATGAGTTTCCAGTGATAGAAACAAAGTAAAGTATTTAGCATTGTTTTCCAAAGAATCCTCCATATAGTCTATAGCAGACTAATTCCTTATGAATAAGGTCTTTGCTTCTTCTGCTTTGTAGGAAAGAAGTCCCACACTGGGAAGTCCAGTAAAGGAAAAGACGTGAAAGGCAGATTCAGTCAAGCACTGTAGTCCTTTCCTAGCATGTTAAATCTTCCTTGTGGTGGGTCTTGTGTGTTTGCTTAGTTGATGTAAGTCTCTGAGTATTCTCCGGAGTTCTGACAAGGTTGACTTTGACAGTCTGGCTTGATTTCTGAATGTTTCTGTGGGGGCCCATGCTCTCAGAACTGTCTGCCCTGTCATGTTCACTGATGTCACTTGCAGTTTATTTTGGGGGCTTTCATGTAGCTTGGAGTTTAATTGAAGCTGTTCCTTGAATACAATGTGGGCAATTCCATATTAGGCACTATCTGTCATCTCATTTCTTTTTATTTAATTATTTATGTAAATGTACTTTAGAACATGTGAACTGAAACTCATTCTTTGAAAAGCATCAGCCATTAAAAAGGTATATTTAAAGTAAACTTGATAAGTACATATTTTTGAAATATAATCCCAGTTTTCTTTTAACACAGTTTTAAATTAAATAAAGTGAAAGAATGTTTTTTAAAACATAATCCTGTACTAGTGTAAAAAAATATCCTTGAAGCTAAAAATCAATTTTAATTCCTGGAAAGAAGATTTTATAACAGAGTGAAATATAAATTCTTCTGAGATTGAAACCAGTTATTTTGTTAGCTGAACATTTTGATGAGAAGTAAGTTTGATAGTGTTGCCAAGACACAATTACTAGAGATAAATGTAAATTAATTTTTTGTCAGAGATTTTGAAAATGTCATCTTAAATTTAATACTAGAATGCAACTCAATGCTTTACAAACTACAATTTAAGAATAATCTAGGGGGAAAGCATTAATATATAAGTTGTAATTCTCAGGTTATATATTCTCAGGAATTAGGACACATAGCTACTAGAAAAGAGCATGACCACACTAGGGAATATGAAAGTCCTTTAAGTCAAAGGTTAAGCATAGCTTTGGATGAAAATCTCTGATTGCTGTTCTGGGGAAACATGAAACATCTCGGGGACTAGTTTTTGTTTGAGCTTAGGAAGACAGTGCCCGTATAAGATAAAATAAGCTCCTTTAGCTCAAAATTTCCCCCTTTTCTTTTTTACAAGAAGAGAGAACTTACATGGGTTCTTTGTGTCCCAGTAAGAGGAAGTGGAACACAAAAGGCCATTTAAAGGGTGAAATACCTATAAAGTTTTCTAAACTACTTACAGCAACTGGCCAGAACTTAGGTTTAATTAACTTTGCAGGGTCTGCAATGGGTGCAGGACAATAGCTAGTCTGAGGACAGAGTGCCAGCTTCTATTTAACTTTGAATTTCCTGGCCCCAATCCACTGGTGTCACCACTTCACTGTTACTTAAAAGCAGGATTTTCTCTTTAATTTCCTTTCAGGGAGGCATATAAACCAGTTTCTTTTCCAAGGGACCGCCAAAGAATCTCCCTGTGCTTTGTTAAGTGAACCACTGCGTTTTCAGAGCAGACACAGGGTAACTGGCAGCACACTAAGATATGATAGAGTACATGTGCAGCTGAAGATCCTAAAACTCAGGTAATTGTCAGGGCATTAAGAGCATTTGCATATGTGCCCAGCTCAGTGGGAAACTGCTGATTACATAAGAAACTGCAAATACTAAAAAATTAAGTATAAAAACCTTGAAATCTTTTTTTTATAAGACCATACCTAATTGTCCGTTTTTCCCTCTTATGTTTTGTTTTTTACAATGTTTGGTCTCATATTTTGTGATTCTGAGCAGTTTGTGCCAAAATCCATTCCATCAAAGGTTAAAATATTTTCTATGCTTTAAAAATAATGACTTTGAAGGTGTTTTGTCTGCATCTGATGACTTCTTCTTTTTTGTTTGTTTCTTGTTTTCGTTTTTGTTCTTACTAAGAGAATTTCTATAATGTTCAGTCTTTTCTACTACTGTTTAGACTGAGCTGGCCTCAGTTTACATAGTTGACTAGTGAGCAATAGCTAGCTAGACTGAGGCTGTTAGTAGTGATCAAGAGAGTAAATAGGTAAAGCAGCTTTCAAGGTCTGTGTGGTGTTGGTGTGGTTGTCCTGTTTCCAGGAGGCCACCAATGGAACCTGGGTCCTCTCTCCGTGGATTGGGCCTCTTTTGTGTCTTCTGTTTAATGCCTTGCCATTCGACTTAAACCTTTTCTCAGGCATCAGTTCCTCTTGACTGCCTTCCGCTACTCTCCTGAGCATGTAAGCCCCCTTCATTTCCATAGATTCTCCTAACATGTCTTTCTCTTCTACGTGATCCTCTTTAGGACAATTTCTGGCTCATTGTCCTTGTGGTCATTTGACTAATGTCTGTCTGTGTGACTGCACTGGAACCTTCATGTGAGCAGAGATGGGTCTTGCTTGAATTAACGCCCCCTGTAGTCTGGAGCTCCGCATCATGCCTTTCTACAAAGGTAGCCTCTGTGAGTGCTGGCTGTTAAACGAAGTAAAACAGGGTTGGTTCTCTGACACACCTGCTGTCATAAGAACTCAAAATGACATCATTAGGAAAGAAAAGTCCTTATTATATAGATGAAAAATAAGTCCTCTACCTGTGATTCTAAATTGCTCATCTGTTCACGTTTAGTTCCTGTGTCCATTCACTAGTGATGTTTACTGAAAGCTTGCTCTCCTTGGTTGATGTGATAGTTTTCTAAGCTGAATGACTAATTATTTAAAACAGTGCTGCAAAACCAAGAGTGTATATCTTATCTCTGGTAGTGTCTTCGAGTTAGGACTGTACACTACCGGCAGACATGAACTATGCTTTTTCTGTTGTGTATCTGTGTCTGACATCTAATCTCGCCTGGGGTCTTATGTGCCTTTCTGCCTCCTCAGCTAAAATGACTTGAAGAGCTCATTGTGGCTGTGTCACACTGGCTTTGTTTCTCCTGGACAGCTGGGGTTCTCGGTCCCCTCAAGGTAGCTGCTGGTCTCTGGTCTTTACCACCCTACTCACATTGTCATTCCAATGCAGTTGGTCCCCCTTCGGCCCCCTCCCCGTGTACGCTAAGGGAGCCTAAGAGCACAAAAGTAGAATCATTACACTGTATTCTACTGATTCCTCAGGTAGCCCAGCTGAAGAGGAAGGTACTCAAGAAGGAGGTAAACGTAGGTAGAGGCTCACTGCAGGTGTTGCAAATTCTTTACCTGGGATTTCGTGCTGACACGATGAAATAATGTTTACTGTCAGTGAACTCAGAGTATCTGGAGAGAAGGACTGATAACCATGGATGCATCTGTTACAGGGATTATGAGAGTAGGCTCAGCGAAGGCCTGTGTCTGCCTCACCGCTTCCTTAAGATTAGCCTGTTGTCTCTCTGGGTCCCATCCTTTCCTTTTCCCTCTTCCTTCCTCCCTTCCTCCCTTCCTTCCTTCCTTTAAGGCCTCAGCCTTCAAGTGTGGGGAATATGTTACCCCCAGGCTTCAGTTTCTTATTTAGTATATTACGCAGTTAGAAGGGACTGCATGGGAAAGAGTGTGCTATAACAAATGGAGATAAAAGGACGGCTTGTAGCACAGGGTTTTCCTGAATAGTACCTAAAGCAAATCTCACACCACACTGTCCGTGTATTTGTCTTCATGTTTGGAGTAAACATGGGGAAGTAAACCCAGGGCCACGTCCAGTCCATGCCAGCCCAGTGCTGCACAGCTAATGACACGTACAGCTCTTACTTCAGTGTCTAAGGGTGGCACATTATTTTAAAAAATGTAGTGGGTTGGGCAAATCATTCAGCCTAGTTGAAAAAAGTAAAACATAAAAAATGAAATTTTGAAAAACTTGTGTAATGAGGACTTTGAAATATAAATAAGCTATTTAGAAAGAGAAATCTATTATATCTGAACCTATGTAAGAGACCCTAAGAAGTAAACACAGGAAAACAGATAATCTCAGATGTATTTATTAGAAAGCAAAAATGGAAACAAAGAACAGCACGGGATAAAGGAAAAGGAACCGCAGGAAGTGTAAAGCAGAATGAGTCACAACACAGCTGACCAAAGGCCAAGCTGAGAGTCATCATGAAGCCCCTGTCTCAGAGAGCAGAGAAGCGTTAAGAGAATTCTGAAACACCCATGCTTTTCAGGTTTAGGACAAAATGTGCAAGTTTCTAAGGAAGGATAACTTGACACAAATACTTAGAATCCTAATCCCGATCAGGATCCACAGGAGCAGTTGAAGCAGTAGTTACCTCTATCTCCCATCTTTTCTTCATTCCCTCGGGTGGATTTATACCAGTCTTTCAAGAAATTATACAAGAAAATATATCTTCAATTCCCACATTCTAGAATGAGAAAGCTCAGTAGATTCCCATGATTCCCAAGTCAACACCATCTGCATGGTCTCACGCTATTGTGGCAATCTTTCCCAGCCTCTTCCACAGAACTTCCTGTTGTGACCTCTTAAAAGTACATATTTAATTTTCATGAGTTTCCATGTCTTGTCTCCTTATCTTAAGAATGGAGCCAAGAATGGTTTGTTGTTGCTGTAGTTGAATCTGAGTAGAATCCATGGATCCAGAGAGTGGACATAAGCTGACCTGACTCTTGGCTCACCTCACACCCCTCACACTTAAGATATTAATAATGCAAAATCTCTATATCTTTTCCTACTCAATTAATTTATTCTTTCCTCTAATGGTTCCCCTTCATTTGCTGGTTTGGTCCTTATCTCTCATACGATTGCCATTAAATTCAGGATGTAACAGCTTTTCAAAATTGGCAGAAATTAGCGCACATAAAAGTAAGAAGTGTTGACCAGTCTTAATAAGGACATTAATCCAGGTACATTAAATCCAATATTGCAGACTGTGTTCAGTGCTGACTCTATTAACGTATCGCCACAGTATAACTTAGTTTCAAGGAAATGAGCAGAAAACAGGGACTACAATAGAAGGAAATGTAGAAGCAGACAGTCAATGTTTATATACAATAAATTGAGTCTTTTGTCTTTTTCAGTGGTATATTTTTAGTTTCCTGGATAAACTGCTTAAATTTTAAATGTATCACAGCAGGGAAGTAAGGTAAACTGCCTCCTTACTTTTCAGATGTCGGCCCTCCCAATATTCTGGTGGCTTGGCAGCCCTTTTTTCTGCCTATTTTTTCTTATTTATGGTAGACTGTCTACCTTCTGATAGCATTTTGTATTTTTGGAGAGTCCTATGAGGTGTGTTTAAAAACAATTATCTACTTGTGCTTCAAAGAGTTTTTGCTTAGAAGTTAGCTTTACCCGTCTAGTATCCAGATGTCAAAGAATATGATCAGAAGGTTTCATTGGTGCTCTGTGCTGCGTGTTCTTGCTCCCCTTCCAGATCATCCCATGGTCTCATAACTCTGTCCCAGTATGGTGTGTTAGGATCACGATGCTCCCTGGAACATACTGCCAACTCATTTACAGTGTTACATTCTTGAAGTCTTCAACTCTTTTGCCATTCCAAGGGTTCCCTTAAACCCACTAAAGGCTTGTAAGGTTTTTAAGAGACATATGGACAGTTGCTACTGACACACCCTTCTCCATAGACATAGTGGCAAAAGATATAGCAAGTAGGAAAGCAGCACGTAGTGACTGCTCTTTTGGCAGCCCTGTTGCCTGAGACTCCAGGAGGAAAACACAGAGGAAATACCTAGTGCCCTTCCCTTTCCGTGTGATTCTAGATATCTGGTAAAATTTGGTATAAGATTTTATATAAAACCTCTCCTAATTTTAAGGATGAGATGAAATTCATTTAGGTAATGATGCTTTCTTTAGCAGCTGTTTAGAAAAATGAAGCACATTATTTACCAAAGTAATGACAAACTGTAAATCACCTGTAATTGTCTTTTAGAATGTGTTTTAATATTGAGTTGGTTGGCAGGAATATTATTTGATTTGGCTTTCCTAATGAGGAAAATGCCACCCTACTCCTACGCAGAAAAACACTAAATATTTTCCTTCCATTGACTCAGCATAGAAATGATCAGGGCTCATGACAAGTACCCTGAAAGCAATGCCTCAGAGAGTGCCTTTTCACAGAAAAGGTTAATCTGGTTTATTATCGGCATAATTAGGAAATCTTGAGAACAGGGACTCACGGTTTGTGTGTGAAGTGTTGCTTTAATTACACAGTGATAGCACACCTATCCACTGCAGGGGCCCCAGTCTCAAGGAGTAGCCATTATGCTTGTGTAGTGCAGAGCTGGCCCTGCTTGTGCATACATTCTTATTATTTTGTTTATTACAGGCTGTCCTCGGAGAACAATAGGTTACAAATGAATACTGAATATGCATATGAGCACTTTTATCCAGTAACTTTTAGGAAATGGCTCTGCATTTATTCCCGAGAATATCCTGTGGGTTGTCTGTCTTTAAGTGTGATTGTGTCATCTTCTTGGTATTCTGTCCTTATAATATGTCTTCTTAGTTTCTTATCCCTTTATTGAAACAGAATCTGCAAATAAAATGAATTGGTAGTGGTTGTGTAAACCCCAAACATGTGCACTGTATTGCATGTGTGATATGTAAGGGGCACTATGAACTGTTGGACACTCATCTCTGGCTTCTTTTTTTAGAGATTCATGATTTGATTTCTTTGAACTTTTTTATAACTTTGAACAATATACTATTCTAAAAATTCATCCAGATCAAACAATTTAATTAGTTCCTTTAATACACATACACACACATACACACAACACACACACACACAAACACACAGAGACACAGAGACAGAGAGAGAGAAAGAGAAGAGAGAAGAGAGAAAAGAGAAAGAAAAAATGAAAGAAAAAGAAAGAAAAGAAAAACCACCTCAGTAGAATTGACCCCCTGACCTTAATTCCCAGGAAACTGTCACATTACTTCTTTACCCCTTTGTCTAACTTAACAATGTGACCCAAAATACTGCAGACCTTCAAAGTTTCTCAGCATTGTAAGGTCAAGCTTTGGTCACCCTAGTTACAGTTTAGATCTGCAGGTCAAAGGTCAAAGAGATGAATGATGTCAGACACATCTTACTTGCATGCAGTAAACAGCTGAACATATTTGACATGATAAAGGTATTCTTCAGTTTCACTAATAAGACCCACAGGGGCATCAGCCAACAAGGGATTTTCTAGAAGACTTTGCAGTGGCATGCTGTGGAGTCAGCAACAGCGTAAGTATTAGATGTATAATCTCTGATGCAGACTGAAAAATATAAAGTACTCTCAACAGTTCGGATTACACTTCTCTGCCCATGTCAGTGGCTTGTTTATCTGTGTGTTGTCAAGCTAATCAATCATCCATCTGTTTATAAAAACACTGCCCTATTCGTTTCTGAGAAGGCGTGGCGCATGTGTTCTCATTGGGAGCATATGCTTGTTTGTTTGTTTGTTTGTTTGTGGTCTCCTTTCTGCTAATTGGGGAATTATAGTTAAAAGCAGTTACACTTTATTCAGGAAGCTTGTTCATAGTTGAGAGCAGATTGGTTCTCTCTTTGTGCTTTATAACTTAACACTGTTTAAAATATGGTCTTTGATCTATTTCTAGAGGTTGGATTCTGTATTCAAGTTTTTTGTTTGTTTGTTTGTTTTCTTGGAAGAAAACAGTCTGCTATACCTTGAATCAGAGGAAAAGAAAAACAAGCAACACCAATATTAAAGCAAACTACTTGAAAAATTCACATGAAGTTTTTGTAACTAATAGCCTATAAATACTTTTAATTAAAAACTACAGAAATATACTTAGAAATGATGAATCACGATTCTAGGTGAGCTGAGTTTTAAATTATTATTAAAATATATTTGTAAGAATTTTAAAAATTCACTGGATTGTGATTCTCAGACATGAATATGCTGGAGAATACTTTTTTGTTGTTTGTTTTTAAAGCCCTACCACTAGTATGGAGCTTTACAGCCTATAGACGACAGTATGTGTAAGCAGCAGGCTTAGGCTAATTAAACATTAAAGGATGCCCTGCTTCTGAAGGTTTTGTTTCCCATGTGTATTTTGTGCAGCTGTAAGTCTTAAGCTTGCTGGAGCATTTGGTCTTGATCACGTACTATAAAGGTAGACAAAGGAGAGAGCTGGGAGGTTTGGCAGCTGGGAGGTGTTAATATGGAATTTAATAGCAAAGAGATGGGGGCTGGGACTTTTCTAGGTGAAGCAGAGATTGGCAGCTGGGTGGAGGAAACATGTCCAGCAGTCTGAGAAGAGCTGGTTGCCTGTGAGTTTCAAATGACAGCTAGCTTTCATGTGAATGAATGGGTTGTCTCTGGGTTTTCCTTTCAATTCAGTGTGAACCTTTGCCTTGTTGATGTGGAAGAAAGCAACTACTCAGCAAAGAAGGTAATTGCTGACCTGTTTAGCAGCACTCAGGGACACTGATTCAACACACCGATGGATTATTCTGTTTGGTCATGATGTCAGGACAATAGCAAATCAATATTTAACTGGTGAAGAAGTTACTACATTGAAATACTGGTTTCTGTAAGAACTATTCACACAGAAGAGATGATGAAAAATAAGTGTTGTTTTAAACGTATAAAATATCTGAAGTCAAACAAAATAGGAGGTTGCACTCAGCTTTCAGAGTCTGAATTGCTTTTCTGTTTTGATGAACATTTAGGTTGCTTTTAGGATCTTGTTTCTAATGCATTATTTCTGCTGCTAAACCAACCAGTTCCTAATATGTCAAAACCAATGGGATTTTCAATAGCATATTTTATTTGCTTTTATTTTAAAGTTCAACCTTTTCTTGTTCACTTCCAATGCCTTTTAATTTGTCAATTATACATTTCCACTCCTTGTAAATGTTCTGACCCCCAAATGTGCAAGTTCTGCTTCTGGAGCAACATTTTCCTCTCCAGGGTGCATGTGAGAAGTCAGATGAGCACAATTTCCAGACTCTAGACTAGTTGAGATGCTGGAGAGAAGGGTGGCATTCTTTAAAACCATGTTCTGGAGCCAGACACATCAGACTCTTCCTAACATCTGCGTGATGTTAGGCAAAATATGGAATCTCCCCCAAGTCGGATTCCTTATTTCTAAAATAAAACAATTCTCTTGTTTCATTTGAATCATTTTGTAAAATTGCTTTACTTTCTTCTTTTCTTCCTTTTTAAAATACCTGTGGACTATCTAAACTAATCCCTAATACAAGGAAACTTTCTGTAGTGGACAACACATGTCCATCTCCCTGCTAGTGCACTTGCCAACCCCAAAGAGTACTTGAGCATGTCAAACGACAGTTGGCTAGATGTGTACATGGACTGTGATGATGGAGAAATATAAGATGCACCAGGCACAGATAAAACACCACCAAACCCTGAAGCAATTGGTGTGTGCCGTGTTTATGTCGCTTGTCTTTTTTCCAGGTCTCCTGGAATGCTCCGATGAGTTGCAGGGCTACATCATCACTCCGTGCTGTTGAATAATCGGAGTGACAATACCCACAAAGGCTTTCAGTACCCAGGCTTCAGTAGCATCACCAGAATTTGTCCCAGCGCAATGCATCATGTAGACCCTTGTCAGACTTGGATATTTTCCGCTTTCTTCCCCAACCCTCACACCCCTTTAGCTTGAAGTACTACTTCTTTAGAAGGGAGAAATTGCCTTCATGCCATTTCCTGCCTCAGCTCTGAGCTCATCTTGGTATTTCTTTACCTGCAGATCCTTCTAAAAGCTTAAGGGAAGAGTCACACACCAAGCATGTTAGAGCTGTCCAAACCCTATCATTTGCTTCACTCAGTCTATACTTTCTTCCTTAGCGTCTTCTTGTATATCTATGGACTTGGTTTGTTTTGCAATGACTATAGCCTGTTTTTCCTAATTCATATTTCCAGTGATCGCTGTCACGTGTTTAGTACCCCAACTTAGTGCAGCTTAGTAATTACCTTCAACCCTAGAAATAGTTCCACGACCACTGACGTCAGAGCACTGGGCGATGTTTCTCCAGCATAAGATTAGCCTTCACAACAGTCAGCACTGTTCTCACAGTAGTCATCAGATGTGCATTTTGCATTTTTAAACCATAAGTAGTAGTGTTTTTCCTATTTGGTCTTTATTAATCCTACTTGGAGATCTTACTGAAATTCAGATGCCTAGGACCCAGCTCTAGAGTTTTTGATCCCACAGCTCTGAATCAAATAAAAATTGCGTGCTTCTAATACGTTTTTAAGCCATGCGGCTGCTGCTGTCTTTGCTTTGTGGACCACAACATGAAACACCAGATGTGACAATGAGATTTGCAAGGAGCCGCCTCCTGGAGTATGGCCTTTCTTTCTAAAGTGCAGTGAGTGTGGCGTTGGTGCTTTCCAGGTGTTCTGAACTTTGGCTTCTGGTGAGAGGAGCAGCTTCAGAATTGTAGTCCTCTCCCTGGCTGCAGCTCAGATAAAAAGACCAGACAATGCAGGGAGGGCCAAGGTCCATCCTTCTTTTCTCAATTCATGATAACTCCATGGACCCTTCCTATTCCAGGCTCTCTCCTTAATCTCACTTCCTAGCTCCTAAAAGCATGCTCTGATTAAACTCTATCTCAGTGTTAGTTACCAGATAATCTGGCTCACAGATAATACACAACAATATAATGTATTGTTAGGTATGGATTTGACGTTAGATAGATATCACAATTCATAAATAGGAGCTCAGGAACCTTGCTTTTTCCTTCATCCTCAGACACGTAGTAGGGTCACATCAAAGTTCTTGATTCTTTCTTGCTTGTGTTTCCTGAGCTGCAGAATTTCTTAGGCCTCAGGAACCCTTCTCTCTGTAGTCGGATGGGATCAATGTCTGCCTTTCTGTTTATCTGTATTCTAGTTGGGAACGCATTCCCACACCATCCATTGCCCGACTCCGCATTTGCTCTGTTTCATCTACAACGAACACTACCAGGTAGGTAGAGGTGAATTGCATGTCTCCCATGCAGCTGGTTGGGGTTGTTCTGTGGCCCAGGAGTTGGATGCTTCTGTCAGGGTAATAACACTCACTGCCACTGGTGCTTCAGACAAACCAGGCACTCCTCTGAACACTTTGAAATATTTATTATTTTGATCCTTGTTTCAGCCTTAAGAAAAGGGCACTGTGATCCTTATTTCACAAAAGGCATGACAGCATAGGGAGGCTTAATAACTTATTAGAGTCATATGTTGGGAAAGAGAGAAAGCCAGGATTCAAGCCCAGGAATACCAGCATCTGGAGTCTGCACTCCTCACACAGGAGACGTGCTGTAGATTATCCCATTTATGCACTCCTGGTTGTCAGTTATGCTCATTTTTGGTTGATACAATTTAAATAGTTTATTGAAGTATAATTCTATGTTATATAATTTACCAATTTAATTTGTATTATTCAATATTAGCATATATTAAATTGTAAGAAGTAAACCATACAACACGACCCATTTTAAGTATACAATTTACAATATCCACAATGTTGTGTGTCCTTTGAACGTTTTCTTTATTATAGAAGAAGCTCTGTCACCATTAAACAACAATTCTATGTCTCGCCCATGTTCTAGAAACTCCTGACCTATTTTCTGTTTTCACAAAATTGCCTATCCTAGTCACCTCCTGAAAGTGGAATCCTAACAATGTTCTCCCTTTGGTCTCCTGTTCATTTTGCTTAGTATTGTGCTTTTAAGGACTTAATTCATGTTGCGACAAGTACCAGAATTTCAATAATTTTTAAGTCTGGATAGCATATTGAGTGTATATATATGTGTGTGTGTGTGTGTATGTGTATCAGTTATTATTTATTAATTCATCCATTGGTAGACACTTGAGTTGTTCCTGTTGGCTTTTGTGTATACTGAGTCTCTTTCAGTCCGTGCTGTCAATTCCTGTTGCTTTATACATGTCAGTGGAATGCCTGGGTCTTTCACCTTTCAGAGCCTACTAAACTGATTCTACATTCTAAACAGCAGCATAGAAGGACTAATGTTCTCTCACATCTTTACCAAGATGTTATTTTCTGGTTTGCTTTGTTTTGTTTGTTTACTGTTTGTTTTTTACATCTTATATGTATGAAGTGGTATCTTCTTGTTCTGGTTTACATTTCTCTCATGATTATATTGATTACCTTATCGTGTATTTGTTGACTTTTTGTGTATCTTCATGAAGAAAAGTTTGTTTCCAGTGGTTGGCTGAATTTTTAAAGGGACGTACAATTTGCTTACATTCCCCTATCTGCAGTCTCTTTCCATCACTTTGTTGGTAACCTTTGAAACAGAACGGATTTTAATGTGCGTGATGTATCTCTTACCTGCTTTTCTCTTCACTGTTTACCCCTTGTGCGTTGGTGCTATATTTAAGACTGCACTCATACCCAAGGTCGGAAATGTTTACTGTCTCTTTTCTTCTCAGAGTTTTACAGTTTAAACCTTTGTTCCCAGGCTGTTGATCGTGCACAAGTTAATGCTTGTGTAAGTGAAGGAGGAACTTACCTCATTCTTTTGCAAGTGCAAATCCTGTTGTCCTGGTCTTATCAAGAGAAGAAACCATCCTTTTCCTGGTGACTGGTTATTATGACATTGCCAGAAAACAATAAACCATATGGGTTTCAGTTGGGACTTCCAATCTATCCACACTGTTGTCACAACAGTTGGAAACAGTGTAGCTTCTGCTTAAATTTCACAATCAGAAAGTGTGGCTTTTCCAATTTTGTTTTTGTTTTTGTTTTTAATAAAAATTGCTTTGGTTACATGGAGGCTCATTGTAGATTTTAATTAATTAATTTAACTAATTGTGTGTGTGAGATACCTATGTATGGGAATGTGTGCTGAAGTATGTGGAGATCAGAGGACAACTTTATGGTGTTGATTCTCTCCTTTCACATTTACATGAGTTTCAGAAATGGACAGGTTGGCATGGCAAACACCTTACCCATTGGGGCATCTCACCAGCCCTGTAATGTAAACCTTTTATATTTGCTTTTTCACTGTTGGTACTTAGTGTTTGTCCAGGGATATCTTGTTTTAAATATATATATTTTTAAAATTTGTTCTCTCATATATTACAACCTGAGCACAACCTTTTCCTCCCTCCTCTCCTCCTAGTCCTTCCCCCATGTCCCCTCTCTCCCTAATTCACTTCTCCATTTCCCTTCAGAAAAGGGCAGGCTTCCCACATTTATCAACCAAACATGGCATATCAGGTTGCTATAAAGCTAAGCACCTCCCCTCATATCAAAGCTGAACAAGGCAACCAAGTAGGAGGAAAAGGGTCCCAGAAGCAAGCAAAAGAGTCAGAGCTACCTCCTGCTTCACTATCATGAGTCCTACAAGAAGACCAAGCTACACAAATATAACATATGCAGAGGGCCTAGGTCTGACCCATGCAGACTCCCTGATTGTCAGTCCAGTCTTTGTGAGGCCCTATGAACCCAGGTTGGTTGATTCTGTGGTTTTCTTGTGGTGTCCTTGACCCCTCTGGCTCCTACAGTCCTTCCTCCCCCTTCCACAGGATTCCCTGAGCTCTGCCTAATGTTTGGCTGTGGGTCTTTGCATCTGTTTCCCTCAGTTGCTGGCTGAAGCTTCTTTGATGATGATTATGCTAGGTTCCTGTTTACTAGTAGAGCAGACTCTTGTTAGGAATCATTTCTTTGACTTGTTTGTGGTGGGAAGCGGTTTGTGTTTAGTTCTATCTTAGATCTCAGGGCTATCCAGCCTGTGTTTCTTAGCCCTCCAGGCAATGTCAGGGCTGGGAATTCTTTTTGTGGCATGAATCTTAAGCTGGACCAGTCACTGGCTGACCACTGCCACAATTGCTGACCCCAGCACATCTTGAAGGCAGGACAAATTGTAGGTGGAAGGTTTTGTGCTATGGTGGGGTTGGTGTCCTGCTCCCTGCACTGGAAGTCAGTCTTAGTCACAGGAGTTAGCCTGTTCAGGCTTTATCCCCCATTGCTAGGAGTCTTAGCTGGGGTCATCCTTGTAGATTCCTGGGAGTCTCCATTGCACTAGGTTTCTATCTCACTGGGTAATGCCCCCTAATTCCAGTTATTTCTCCTAGTATTATCACCCTCTACCCCTCCCACTTTCTATTCCCATGCCCACCTGCAATATCTATTCTATTTCCTTTTCCTAGGGAGATTCATGTGTCATTCCTGCACCCCCCACCCCAACACACACACCCTGCTTGAGCAGGGCTACCTATTTTCCCTGTAGAGTATATTCACATACATTCATATTATTTTTTAACGATTCTTTATGATATCTAGCATATCCCCTGATTTACAACTTTACTGTTTTAAATCTATTCCTGCTTATCCTTGATTTTAAATCCAAACTAAATTCAGCCTGATCAGATCCGTTTTGGAATCAGAGACTGATCTAGGTTGATGTGAGGTTTTGTTAGACTTAAAAAATAAAAAGAAAACTACCTGCTATCAATATCTATATGTTTTACATGAGAACTTCTGAAAAGGTTCTTCTCATAGGGGATGTTATACTACACATTGGATAGAAGCAGCATTTCCTTTGTAAAATGAAGTGATTCTGAATCTCAGTATATATTGTTGATCTGGGTTTTTACTTTTGAAATATATAAAGAAAAACCACTGCTGTTGTAGTAGTTCTTATACACTTCACTGCTAAGACTTTGTATACACTTATGAGAGAACATTGGCAGGAGAGACCACGGAGCATAGTCTTTCATTAGCACCGTCTATCACGTAGAGGAGACCGTGCGTACTGTGAAGAGTGGTCGTGGCACAGTGAATGCTGCTGTGGGTACAGTTTCCTGTGTGAGTGTGTGACGTGATGACCTGAGGCATGTGTGTGTTGATCCCTTCATCTAGGAAGAGTCACTGTCTCTATTATGTTGATACCAAAAACACATTACTGGATTTTCTTCCACAAAAAGAAGACACTCCGTTCTTCAAATCCCACCCTCTGACAGCACTTGCTGCCTTTACTGGCACTGAATCAATTGTTTTAATCCACACTGTTCACAGGATGAAGAAAGAGTGATGGAGATATACTTCTCCCAAGTGTATAGCTTCATAAATGAAGCAGGATTAGAAGTCCTAGTTCTGAAAAAGATGGACATCAGTTTTCAAACTTCAAACCTAGGGGAAAGAGTGTAATGGATTTTTGTCTTGGCATCATCTGTACAATGAGGGTTCTGACCCAGGAGAGTTAGTGGTTAGTGTGAAAGCATTTAGTTCGATCAGTACTGCATGTCGTCCAGAAGAATTCCAGGAGGCATATTTAGAATTTTCCATGACAGAGTTGTCCTGTATTATGATTCATTTGGAGTTATTTTTTGTAACTGCTTTTTAAATAATTAAGTTTAATAAGGAAAACTTGCATGTCTGATGACTGTTATAAACAAGGAAGCAGACTGTATTCTCTCTTTTACTTCTTTCTCTCTCTCCCCTCCTCCCCTCCCTCCCTCCCTCTCTCCTTCCATTTCTAAGCTGCCCTGGTACTCACTGTAATACCCCAGTCTTCTCTGTGCTGGAGCTATAGGTTTACACCATCATGCCTGGCTCCACTGTTTTTGAAAAACAAAATATGAGCACTAAAATTAACATCATGTCTATGTCTGCTACATAAAATCAATTTGGAAAACTTTTGGAAAGAAACACATTGAAGTCTTGGAAGAAGTTTTCAATTTCAGTAGAAGAAATTAGTGCTCATCAAGAGGATGCATTTGAAGGATGAATTGAGGGATAGGGTGCTCCGTAAAAATTTTCCTAAATCTGTGACCAGAAATACAATACCTTCTTTTAAGAATAGTAGCTGAGCTGTGGTGGCACATTCCTTTAGTCTCAGCACTTGGGAGACAGATGTAGGCAGATCTCTGAGTTTAAGTCCAGCCTGGTCTACAGAGCAAATTCTAGGACAGCCAAGGCCACACTGAGAAACCCTGTCTCAATCCCCCCTCCCCATAGTAAAATGGCAGTAATGGAACCTCCTTGGATGTTTGTAGATGTCCACATACATTTATCTTTTACATGTATTCTGCCTTTCATTGAGATCTTTCTTGTACAGTAGGATGACCCATTAAGCACCCCCTGAAAGTGTTTGTCTTGGTTATGGTTGCTATTGCTGTGATGAAACACAATGACCAAAAACAATTTGGGGAGGAAAAGGTTTATTTCACTCAATTCCATGTGATAGTTCATCGTCAAAAGCCTCGAGGGCAAGAACTCAAACAGGGCAGGAACCCAGAGTGTGGTGTTGATGAAGAGGCCATGGAAAAGTGCTGCTTACTGGTTTATTTAGCCTGCTCTCTTTAAAAATTCAAACACTTAAAAATCCAGTCTCATATGTGGCCAGTACCATGGGTCCCTCCATGTGTATTCTTTGGTTGGTGATCCAGTCTCCGGGAGTATCGAGGGGTCAGGCCAGTTGCCACTGTTGCTACCTCCCTGGTGCTGCAAACCCCCTCAACTCCTTCAGTCCCTTCTCCAAGTCCTCCATCTGGGACCTCACACTCAGCCCTACTGTTGCTGCGAAGTGCCTCTTGGGTATTTCAAACTTTTGGGCTAATAACCACTTAACAGTGAGTACATACCATGTTCATCCTTTTGTGACTGGGTTACCTCACTCAGGATGATATGTTCAAGTTCCATCCATTTGTCTGCGAATTTCGTGAAGTCATTGTTTTTAATAGCTGTAAATAAAGTATGAAAAATAAATACAAAAATCCAGTCTCCTTAAAATATACAGTCTCGTTTAAATTCAAAGTTTTTAAAAATCCAGTATCTCTCAATTGTGGGCTCCTATAAAATCAAAATTAAGATAAACTTTCTTACTTCAAGAATGAATAACCAGGGAACAGACACAATAGTAAATAACTCAGAATCCAGTATCTGGGATTCACTCACAATCCTCAGGGCTCCTCCAAAGGGCTTGGGTCACTTTCCCAGCTCCTTCTTCTAAAGCACACATACTTTATCTTCTAGGCTCTGGCTGGCTCTCTCCACTGCTGCTGCCATTCTTGGTGGTTATCCCATGGTACTAAAATATCCAAAATACTGGGATCTTTTGCTGCAACTACACTGCACTCTCACAGAGAGCCTCGCTTGGGCTCTTTTCATGGTGCTAAGCCTCAGCTTCTCTTTATGACCCCTTCAATCCTGGTACTTCAGCTGCTACTGAGGTTGCACCTTCACCAGTGGCCTATCATGGCCTCTCACAGTGCCAAGCCTCAGCTGCTTTCCATGAACTCTTCATGCCTTCAAATCAAGTACCAGCTGGGTGACTTTTCCACTACCGGTAGTTAGGTTGCCAGTGCAAGCTGAAAGCATTTAATCACTTTCCTAGTCCAAAGTCTTCCATATCCCTCCAAACAACAGCGTGGTCAGGCCTATCAAAGCAATCCCCATCACCAAATCCTGGTACCAACTTCTGTCTCAGTTACAACAAGTAACTACAAGTGCTACAAGGGGACACAATGACCAATACACCCTTATAAACCAAAGCATGTAATTTGGGGGCTACTTATAGTATTAGAGGGTTAGCCTGTTATCATCATGGTGAGATCTGCAGGGGGCAGAGAAAGACTCAGGGACTGGCATGGGTTTTTGAAACCTCAAAGCCCACTTCCAGTGATACATTTCCAACAAGGCCACACCTCCTAATATTTCCTAAACAGTTCCACTAACTGGAGACTAAACATTCAGACACATGAAGCCATAGGGACCATTCTCATTCAAACTACCACAGATACTTACTCATCTATGTTCTTGGATACTCTGTTCATAATAGTCAGAAATTAGAAACAGCCTAGATATCTATCAGCTAATGAACAGGTAATGAAAATGTGGTAATTTATACAATGAAATGGTATTCAGTATTTAAAAAAACTAGGCTATGAAATTTGCTGGTAACTGGATTGAAATAGAAAACAAACAAAGCATTCTGAGTGAGATAATGCAGACTCAAAAAGGCAAACACTGAATGCTTTCTCTTACATGTAGAAGTGAGCGTTTAAGCTTTTGATATTCGAGCTATAATCTGTATAACTAGAGATTAGGTAATGAGTTAGGAACTAGGATGGAGGCGAAGGTTTCCCAAGGAAGGGGAAATAGAGTATATAGTCATGGAGGAACAGAGGGTGAGGTACTGGATTGGGAGGATTAAATGGGGTAGGGATGGAAGACAGGGATAAAGGAGGTAATATGAGGAGGGCCAGCTAATACTAAGGGCCATTTAAAGGGCCTTATGGAAGCCTGCTACTGTAGAAGTGCTTATATATTATATAAAATATATAATAATATATACATATATTTATATATTAGATAAAATTGTTTGTATAGAAGTATATATTTGTATAATATATTTTTATAATGTGTAAAACAATATATATATGTATATAAATACATGTATAAATTAAAATATATTTCTTGTATATGTGTGTATGTGTATACACACAGACACAGACATATATACTACGTTATGCTATATAGAAGAAATCTGATTGGAGTCAGAAAATAATGAGGAGACAGTGTCCCGACTGGATATCATTCACCACCAAATGAAACCTCCAATGACAGGAAGGGATTACATCTAGTTGAGTTGTTGGCCGAAGGGACCCTATGGAAATCCAAAACAACTATTGCCAAGACTTTTGATTGCTCTTCACAAACTGATGGTTAGGCCCCATTGCTCTAATACAACATTGTTATTGAACATAGAGAAGTCAAGCTAAGGGTTAACTAGAGCCTGTACCCACTACTGATTAGTGTTCATGTATTGGCAGGTACTCTGTGTGCTGTCAGAGGAGAAAGGGAAACCTCAACCCAGCTACAAACCCTTATTCTATCATGGTGATATGCTTGCAAGATATTCTGGTGCAATAAGGGAACAAAGGTTGTGAGACCAACCAACCTCTACCTTATCCAGATACTGTTGTTTTGCTAAAGTAACATAACAATAAAGTGACTCCTAAAAACATTCTGTTTTGCCTGTAGATCAGTGTCTCACTCAGGCTTCACCCAAAAGCCTTCTAGCAGTAGAGGGAACTAACACAGAGACCCTCAACTGGACATTGTACACAAATGGGATGTCTTCATCAAAACACTGACCCTTTCTCCAGGGCCTAGGGAACTATGCCGAAGAGGAGGCAGAAAGATTGTAGGAGCCCGTGGGGATGTATGACTTTAAAGAAATAGTGTCCTTCTGACAGGACTGCTGTACATATGAGTTCATAGAGGCTGTGGCAGCATGCATGGGGTCTACAGAGGCTCAAGCCAGATGGGGTTCCACAATTGACAATGGGAAGTAGATATTGGCTCCCATCCACCTGTAACTAAACTGTGATCTGAAATTGATACCCACTTGCAAAGAAAACATTAGTTTTCTCCACTGAAGTCTCATTAATCTATTAGCCACACATAAGGGCAGGCCCCATGCCCAGCAGTAGATAGCCAACTTGAAACAAACTCAGTGGTACTTTTGTACACTTTTTGTCTCATCTTGCTTTGGTTGGGAATTTCAGTTTTTATTTAGTCTCATTGGCCTTTAACTTGTATGCTGTGATTTCTGATTTTGGGTGTTGTGTGTGTATGTGTATGTGTGTTTGTGTGTGTGAGGGAATTTCTTGTGTTTTTTTTTTTTTCTTGCATGTTTGTTTACCTGTTTGTTTTTTCAAGAGAGAGAAAATGCAAGGAGTTGGGGGGGGGAGATGAGGAGTGTCTGGGAAGAAAGGGGACCAGCATGCTTAGAATACATTGTATGAAAAATTCTTTTCAGTAAGAAAAAAGTATGATTTTAACTTTTACAAAAGAGTGGCTGGTTTCTCCCATAATCCCTAGTTTCTTACTATATCACTAATTTTATTTAAACCACGTTAACCCTTCTTCGCCCTTCTTTCTCACACCCTATTTAACCCTTTAGCCCACAAGCTCCAGCTACTGTCATATCACATTGCTTTTACTCTCTTCTCAGCCCTCATGACCTCTTACTTTTCCCTCTCTAGCTTGTGTTGGGGGCCGGGGTCTCTTAGTGACCTGGAGAGTGCCATTTGGCAAGCCTGCCATTCTGGTAAGGCACAAGCATCTGCTCCCACATCAACACCTGAGTTTGAGATGCTCTTCACAGGGCCCAACTTTTATGTGAGTGCTGGGATCTGACCTCAGGTTCTCATGCTTGCAGAACAAACACTTCAGCCAGGGAGGCAGCCCCTAGCTGACTGTTTCCACGAGATAAAAATAAGACTATTGTTGGAAAGGAAAATTCATTAAGTTCAGCTTCTGTTTAATTAGTACGCTCATCATTATTTGGCCTTCAGTTCCTCCTTCATTTTGCTTGTTTCTGTTTACTAGACAGGTTAAGGGTATTTCAGCTACTTCTTGTTACACCCTAATGTACCAGCTCTTAAAACTGTAGGCCTTCTGATTGTCAAGCCAACCATCTACTTCTTAACACTTGCTTATTTGAATGTTTTATTTACTTGTTTTCTTATGCTTCTAATCTCACATTAAGAAAACATCAAAATGGTTTGGCAAAATAAAATAAATTCATTAAATTTCTAATGTCACCTTTAATTAAGGTTGTCTATTGATAGTTCTAGGATTTAAATTAATAGGATTCTTTCTTTGTTTCTTTCTTTGTATTTTCTTTCAGCCAGGAATATTTAGAAAGAGGATACCACCAAGAATTTAATTTTTTTTTTTTTTTAGGCAACAAAATATTCAGTATCCTTTGAAATTATTAGTCAGATTTTTTTAAACTTTGACTAATACTGAAAAAAAAAAGTTGTTTTTGAGAAAACTGGAAAACCAAGTCATTTAGTGTATTATAGTTGGTGCCGGCAAAGGAACTGAAGTTGTGTTAACATAAACACAACTGCACTGTTTCCAGCTGAGGACAGAGAGGGCTCTGATGTCCTCTGCTGTGGGTATGTATTGCATGAAGTTGGCTGCCAGTCTACACCCTACTGTAGTAGATGGAACTAAACAGGAAACATCCTGAGTGATATGACCATCTGTCAAGTGTATGGCGTCTGAGCAAGTGCATGGGATCTGTAGGAAACACAGCACTGCCTCGCAGCGCTGTCTGAATGGTTTTAACCTCCAGAAGCTGCAGGCCAGAATGCTGATTTAACACATTCATAATTCCTGTGCAGTCGAGTTGATTGTAACTTGTCACAACGGTGGTAATTTTTGCTAAGAGAATTCAAATAACAGCTCCCTCCAATCACACAGCTTCCATATGATATGCTTTCGAGTGTCTGGAATTCGTTCAGAGTTCCCTTTGAAGCACTTAGGAATTCTTTCTTAACCAGGAAACCTGCTTTCACAGTAATTATAAATCAGGAACATGGATAAGAGGAAAGAAGAAACACAAAGTGCTGATTTGTGTAATCCCACCCTCTGATCTGTCTAAGAAAAATCAGGGGTTGTTAAGACCCACACTGAGGGGTTTATAGAAACTATCAAATTGGTGACAAGTTACCATGAAAACCTTTCATTGTAATGTTCTCATATAACAGTATGATGCCCATCTTAGAAATCATAGAGGAAAATTGAAATATCTCGCTTTCCCTCCCTCTCTCCCCTCCCCCCTCTGTCTTTGTCTGTGTACGCGTGTGTGTTTGTGCATACGCTCATATGAATACCAGTACACATAAATGTGATTGAATTGTAGATTAGAGTAATCACCTCAACAAAGCTGTGGGAGTAAACCAATATACTATCGTTTTAGTTATACACAGAACATATGCTTTTATTGAAATATAGATGGCTACACCTTTATCAAATTACATTTTTATTATTCCATTGCTGTTTACATGAACTTCCATTAACTCTGCTGTGAATCATAGTTTAAAATGTATCACGCAGATTACTTTCATCATTTTACAACTCTAAAATAAGTATCAGCATCAGGCTATTCTGTTCCTTTAATGGACCATTTTAATCCTCAGTAATGTAACCCTTTAGAGTCTACATGTCAAAGATAGCATTTTTACTTGAAGAAAATAAACATCGA
Organism: Rhynchomys soricoides; assembly: GCA_019843965.1. Lineage (NCBI taxonomy): Eukaryota > Metazoa > Chordata > Mammalia > Rodentia > Muridae > Rhynchomys > Rhynchomys soricoides. The sequence goes on along the minus strand of JADRCH010000019.1, from coordinate 11,817,259 downwards.
GCGCTTTAAAGTTTTCAGTATCTGTTTCCCTTACTGTTCTTAATGGACTTCCAAAACAACCCAGGGCAGTGGGTGGCCTCTTACTTGTGGGACCCCGTATTTAAAAACATATGATTCTCTTCCACTTAGACTTTTTCTGAGATACGTTTCCTCTCTTAAAAACTGGCATTTAGTAAGTTAGCTTATTGAAATGTTTGATCATGATATGTTACATTTCAGAATTTAAACTGAAGTTCTACCCTTTATGAATTTCAAATGAAATCGAAATTCTTGAGCTGGCTAGATGGCTCATCAGGTAAAGGCACTTGCTGCCAAGCTTGGTGACCTGAGTCTGATCCTGGTAATGCACATGGAAGGGGAGAACTCTCTCCTAAGTTGTCTTCTGACTTCCACATAAGTGATGTGGCAAACACACACATGCGTGCACTTGTGTATGTGCACACACACCCACATACCACTGCACGAAATAAATGAAAAAACAAACAAATAAATAAATGTACAAAACAAAGATGGAAAGTCTCATCTGTCTGATTCTATGGAGAATTGCAACATAATAACCTTCTCTAAAATCTATTTTGTTTAATTCAGTGTTTTAAAACATTACTGTGGTGATGACAGCTGTATTTCCACTGGGTTTTTCACATTCTCTACTTTTCTTCCTGAGTTCTTCTCCTGCTGGCTTTACCAGCCTATTTTGTTTCTAATGCAGAAGACAAATGGAGCCTAGAGATAGACATGGTGTAATGGCTTGGCCCTAGATGAAACCACCCAGGACAGTCTGGAGCAAAAGCAAGGTGGGTGTGGGGTGGGGAACTAAAGGTGATGAGGAGATGGGAGATGAATCTGACAGGCCACCAGGATGCTTTTGCCACCAGTGGTGAGAAGACATGCCACAAGCGTTCTTCGGTGAGTTCTTTCCTTTGTCTTTTGCTTATGATTTTGTCAACTGCCACATTCTCCCTTGATACCCTTTTGATCGACTTAAGGCTCTACTTTCTGGAGTTTTCCGGCTCTCTTGATTTTGTTAACCACTCTTAAGGAGGAGTTCCAGGGGAGTAAAGAGGAAGTAAAGATGCTATCTATTTTAAAGGCGAAATGGAGGCAGAATTTGTCAAATGTCTGCCGAATAATACATCTAGAAAGAAGTGGCCTTTCACAAGGTAGATAGCTATGCATCCATTTTCATGGGCAACCGTTAGGGAGTCTCAAAGTTATTCAGTGGAATTTCACACTTGCTAGCTCTTTTAGGCTTAGATATTTTTATTTAAAAAAGTATATTTGGGTAGAAGATTTAAAATGCACTTGACATTTCTGTGTAACATCTAACAGGGAACTCTTTTAACCATATCTTGATGACTTATGCTTACATGAAGATCATTTGATGCACAGGGACCTTTGCCTGTCAATCAGATGATGTTGGTGGTGATGCTAAATTCTCACATCTGCTTTTGATAATTGGTCACTCCCTGCTACTGATGGGAACCTGCCTGTGGTCTCTGTGCTGTTCCGCAATAGCTCCTATCTACCTCTGCATTTGCTGCTCCTAACCAACAGGATGGGAGAAACAAGTGGCATGGTTGAAGGAACTGCAGCTGTAGCTTGCTGTGAACCGTCCTGAAGAGACCCAGAGTGACTGTAGCTCAGCAGAACAGTGAAGCTGCTGTGAAGCTGCTGTTCTGTTCGTCTTTAAGTTCATCACATGTGTTTGGATTCTTGAAATTCCAAGGACAGTGGCCACCATTGAGCATGTAGCTATCATATTTGAGATATTGCTCAACTGGAGACAGAAGGATAGTGTCATTTGGCAATGATGGGACCCTCTTCTTGAAAAACCATAGATCAGCTTTGTTGTCTCCCCCCCCCTTCCTTTTAGTGAAGGACAACATGGTTGATGTATAATTAGTTGTCTTAGTGTAAAACTCAATACCATTCAGTGTCCTTACTATACTGTGTAACTATCCCCTCTAGTCTTAAAGTTAGTGAATGCTGAGCCTTTGCTCCCTAGGAAAGGGAGGGTTGGATTTCTATGAGTATCTTAGAAAATTTTCATCAAGTAATCAATATATAACTTTCTTTTATATGTGCTTCTCTTTAAAGATACATTCTTTATTATAAATAATTAAGTACAGATGATATTTCTTCATACTAAGTTCTTAGCTAATGGAGTTTAACATCTTTCTGATGGGTGCGTGTGTGTGTGTGTGTGTGTGTGTGTGTGTGTGTGTGTGTGTGTGATGTATCTGTGGCTTTTATCCAGATGCTTCCCACTGTGGGCTTTTGTTATCAATTATCATTGCCCACACCCATGCATTTTACTGCTGTTCCCATCTTCTTCACAGCTACATCATACACTATAGGTGTTACTTTAGCACTCATTTTGAAGTGGCCTCTCACAAAGATGGGGAATTTATTCCCCCACCCCACCCTTCCCAGCTGTGCTATATTGGTCATTAACTATGACACCACAGGCAACAGCACTGTAGCTCATTTTGGAATGAAGTATATCAAATGAACATATTCCAAAAGAGACAGCACAGAAATCTTACCCTTACAAGAACTAGACAGCATCATACTTGGAGAAACTGCTTATATTGAAATGATGCCAAAAAGAAACAGAAAAAAGAAAAAGTGAGAGGCATGTCTCTCACTAGACATTAGACCCTGTCTCATTAGACCCTGAGAAAGACAGGAAACTTGGGAGCTCTGGTAGAAAGCAGAATTTCAACCTGCTTGGCACCAGCTGGGTTCATGTGCTTTGAGGGCCTCAAATACTTTGTAACTTCACGTGTGTCTGATAAAGAATATCAATGCTCCCTGCAAATACAGACCTGTGATTAAACAGGTTGGCTCCATTTCTGCAAACATTCTTTCTGTCCCTTTCTTTTTCTCCTTCTGGAACTTTCTAAATGCCTATGGTAGTATGATTGATGGTGACCATTAGGTTCTAAAGATATCTTATTATTTCTTATTCTTTATTTTCACAGAATCGAGGAAATTCAATCAATATGGAGTAAGTAAAACAAACAGACAGAAAAACAAACAAAAAAGGAAGAAAGATCCAGTTAGATCTAATACCAGAAATAACCCCTGTGCTGGCAAATCTTGGATCCTCAACTGAAGAGTTGCTTCCATAGCCTGTGAATATATCTCTTGGGCATTTTCCACATTGCTAATAGGTGATAGAGGGCCTAACTCATCGTGGGTTTTCACTCAAAGCCAGAGGAAGCAAGCCAGTAAACACTGGTCTTCTTTCATCTGAGTTCTTTGTTTCACATCCCAACTTGGGTTCCTGCTTTAGCTTCCCCTTGATGATGAATTAAACCATCAGCAATACCTAACCATACCAAACCACACCAAACCAAACCAAGCCAAGCCAAGCCAAGCCAAGCCAAGCCATGCCATGCCATGCCATACCATGCTGTACCGTACTGTACCAAACCAAACCAAACCACTACCCTTGCCTTTCCCCAGAAGCTTTTGTTTGGTGTTTGATGATAGCAACAGATGCAAGCTAGGACAGCCCCCTCTCTCCACCCAAATGATGACTTTGTAAGGCTTCCTGTTTCTCTGTATGCTTTGCCATGTTTTTGTTGTTGAGAGTTAAACACTGAACATGTAATGTGGTGACTTTTGAAAATCAGGATGCATGGTTTACAACTGTGTGTGCCAACATGTCTGGCATCCTTTGCCCCCTAACTTTATTCTTTGTCATATATGTAGTACTAAAGTGTCCATGCCATCATTTCTGTGGTCAGCCAGTGATCTTACAGAGAAGTTTTTGAGTTCTTACTCATAGGAAAAGAAGCCATGTGCATTCTGCATATTAAATTACGTGAACAGATGCTGCCTGAGAAAGCTGTTTTATGGTTGAAACTGTCTCTGGCTTCTGTGTCTCTCCCCTGGTGAACAGACTGATGTCAAAACACTGGACCATATTTTTTTTTTTTCAGGATACTGTCCCAATTGCCCACTCTAGTACCAGCAAGCTGCACTAACAACACAGTTTGCTTTCTTCCTGGCTGCCTGCTGAGGCAAGGGCTAAGGGCCAGAGGATTGTAGCTGCTGAGTGGAGCATTAGAACTTACAGAAGTTCGTGAAGGGCCCTTGGCATTCAGGACTCCCTGAGGGGGCTGTAAGTGTCCACTGGCTTTCCCCATTAAGAGATAGTTTTTGTTATTCTGACTACTGTTGCAACCTTTAATGGTGATTTCCATGGGGAACAAACTCCAGAGATTTCCTTATTATTATTTTGGACATAATTATAACCAGAGTTTGTAGGGTCAAATCCAGGGTCTGGCAGCTTCAGCAGGCTAGGCACAGCCACCTGCCCCTGTTGGCCAACTGGAGTAAAGCAACAGTGTTAAGCAGGAAAGAAATACTTATTCAATGTGACCACTTCGGCAATAGAAACAAATAAATGGCTCTGGTGACTTCATAGGAGGTAGTTTAAACAGAACCTCCCCACCCCCACACACACACACCAAATCATAAGCCATCTCGTCAAGGTGGGGAGCTATGCATCATTGGCCCTTCATTGGTTTGGCTCTATTCTGCCCCAAAAGGTGATCTGTTAAGCTTTCAGAACCATGTGTGATCGTTTTCTTCAAGACAAGTTCCTCCTTTGGCTGCACTGAAGTTTCAGTGTTTCACATTCCTCTGCATGAGATTCCTGGTAAAATTCCCTCCTTTGGGTTGTGTTTCAGTGGTCAGATAGCAAAGGGGGGGGGAGATATATCTTGTTACTCCTCTCCTGCAATAGGGTGCCTGCTTCATTGTTGACTTTAAGATTTTGGTACACTTTTTAATTTGCTAAAAATATTTGTTGTAGGTGAAGTTTATGTAATTGAAGTTAGTAGGTATGAGAAAGAACAGAAAATGAATATGAAGTTGAAGCACTGTTCGTTGTGCTGCTTCTTTTCATGCAAGGGACATGGCAGTCATCAGGAATGGTAGTAAAGATCTTCTGGAGTTTTATCATAGATGGTACTACAGTTTCAGATTTCAGTTAGGATGCAGTTACAGAAGGCAGCAGGAAAGCTGGGTATTGTGGGGGTATACCTGTGATCTGCAGTGCTCAAGAAAGGATGTGGGGACCACTATTTTGAATGACCTCATGTTCAAAAAGAAAACCAAACCAAAGCAGCAGCATTTGCAAAAATTAACAAGCAACAAAACAAAAAAAAAAATCCAACAGAATAAGAAAATCAAAACTAGTACATAGGGAAAATGTATTCAGGGCACAGAAATGTTATATATTTTTTAGAGAATGCTGAGTCCATAGCTTTGTGCTTATATCATTGATAATAATAAAAATAGCAGCATAATAATTTACTTTTCTAAATGAACTATGTTATACCTTGAAATAAGCATAAACAAATATTTAGGAAATATTTTTGTAAGTAATAAGTGATGTGCATTTATGGAGACTGAGAAGTATTTAAATTAATAGTAAATTTTCTATATTGCTGTATAGCAGTGGTTCCCAACCTTTCTAGTGCTGTGACCCTTTAAGACAGTTCCTCATGTTGTGGTGACCCCTCAACCGTAAAATTATTTTCATTGCTACTTCAGAACTGTAATTTTGCTACTGCTGTGAATTATAATGTAAATATGTGTGTTTTCTGGTGGTCTTAGGTGACCCTTGTGAAAGGGTCATCTGACCCACATGTTGAGAACTGCTGCTGGGTAAGCTCAGGACATGATAAATTCTCATCAAACTATCAGTTCTTTAGCAAACTGTTAGCAAGTCATGACAGGCATTGAACACCTAAATTAATCCAGGAAGGCAAGGAAACTCTTCTTGCTCATGTGAAAGCTGTTGTTTTCTGAGATGATTATGGGAACAAATAAGTAAAATCTGGCCAAGGAGTTAGCGTTCTCTATAAGGAAAAGTATGATGATTCTAGAGCTGCTTAAGTAACCATTTCTGGCACTATAGCCGTGAAAACTTGTGGTTGGCAGGTCAATGGTGAGGAAAGAGAGATGGGAATTCTATATTAGAATCTGACTGAAATCTGTAGTTTTCAGATTTTAAACTTTTATTTCAAAATGAAGTACTAGGAACCTTTCTACCATGGGAACATTCCTTTGCTTTATTTGCTTGGTAAACTAAAGCTCTGTTATGTTTCTCCATCTCACGTCAATTGTTATTCTGTTCCCATGGGGGGAAATTGATATTTCACGGACTCCACACTAAAATCCAATTGAATTTTCTAATGAAGGCTGAATGCAAACTGAGCTGCTTTCAGATGGACAATTGGAGTTGACATAGTTAATGAATTGTTTGTGCTTTAATGAGTTAAAATAATCTTCCGAAATTCAGGGAAAAGTCTATATATACATATACATGCAAAACACACACACACACACACACACACACACACACACACACACCCTGACTTCTGGGAGTTCATATTTTTAATTAATTAATTAATTCCCACCAACTCTTCCCTTTTCTGGGGGTTTTTAATATGAACACCTGTAATGACATTTACTATAGACAAGTTAGACTTTATATTGTAATATGTGATAACACTCAATTTCAGGATGTATGCCAAAATGGAAAACTGTTTAAGAAATTTTATGGATCTATTTTTTAAAAAATATATTACATCTTCAGTCATCAGAAATGTTTCTCTAACTAAGATGGATTTTCAGTTATCACAAGGTTATAATGATAGCTTGATTGTTAACATAAAAACATCCATTTATCAGAAGCCCTTTTAATTTTGCTTTAGTTTTTCAGCTAAGGAAGAGATTCTAATAGAGGATAAAACACTCAAATACAGCCAGCATACACAGAGAAAGACCCAAACCACGCCTCTTGTGAAGGGTATGCTTTTTAAAGTCTTTGAAGAGTCTTCTCCCAAGTTAGGGTTGGTCAGTTGGATGAAAGTCAGGATGGCTGCTTGACACACCTGGGGTATAAACATGTTTTGATCCTGTCTTCAACTCCTTGAGCCAGTCTGTGTGTAAGGGCCCTGTGGGTAAGGGCTGGTAAGAGATGGCCCACAATGTTCTTTGTTTTAAGCTGCTAAGCTTTTGTCCCAGGTCAGGAGGGTGAGGATGGAGCCAGCCATGTTAGAAATTTACCATCTTTACTATCTAGACATTGCCCCATTTTAGGATCCTTTTAAAGAAAATAACACATGATCTTTGTAACTATAGTCTCATTGTGCTATGAAATTTAGTGATAAGTTTAGTGATGGTGGTGGTGATTTTGGTGACAAGGCAGCCATCTTGCCACCACCAACAATATACCTAAGATTTTGGAACATTAGAAGTTTAAAAATATATATTGTCTCTTACTTTTGGTAATGCTGGGTAATAAGGTTAGGTTACGAGGAATTGAATCATGCTGCATTGCCTGATAGTCCCAAGCCATAAAGAATTACTTAGAGCACACACCCCACCACTACCATTCAGCTCCAACTGCAGAAACAGTATACCCAGGTAGCATCAGCAACTCACCCTGTCAAACCACAAAACAACTGTACTGTAATCCTCTGGACGCCTCTCCTCTCCTCTCCTCTCCTCTCCTCTCCTCTCCTCTCCCCATCCCCCACTCTGTTTGTGTGTGTGTGTGTCCCAGCCCTTCTATATGAGCTAAGCCTTCATCCCATGGGAGGGTTATGTGTCACCCCTTGATGTTCCAATAAAGGAGTTTTAGCCTGTTGAGGACAGGGTCTGTTTGCTTCTCTGCCTTGGCCTTCTTGCAGGTAAGTTGCCACATGCTGCCATTTATGATTCTAAAAAATCATATTACAGTATAAATTAGGATGCTTGCACTTACATCTTTGTAAGTGCAAAATAAAGTTACCTTAAGTTTTTTTAAAATTAGTTTTTCCCTAGATCAATCAAAGATTAACACCATTTTAGGGCTTATGAGTAAAATCCAAATTTGGAGACTGTTCCGATTGTGTGGAAAAGAGACGTTGGAATCCTATGCACTATCACTCTAGTGTGCAAATAAATTAACACCAGGCAAAAGGGTGGGACAGATCATTATGTGACTTTAGAAGGAATCAGCTTTTTAATGCTCAGTGAAATTTTTTGCCTATATTTGAAACAAAAAATAAAAAATATGTTTCTTTGTAAAAATAAGAGGGTTTTTGTTTGTTACCTCAACATTACAAGTTGGAGTAAAAACCCAGTGGCTTTTTCATTGTCTGCATCTATATATGTTAAAGCTGGTAGGCTTACTTTGTTTATTGAAGGGAAGGTGTGCATTAGACCACTCTTAGGTTTTCAACATTAGCGACAGGTAATAGAAACATCTAGAACCTGTGCTTTCCTCAAGATATTTTAGGCCAATTAAAGTGATCTGAGTTTGTGGAGTAATCTTGTTTACATGAAATATTAGAGGAAAAGCTCTCAGCTCTCAGGCTGGTGAATTAGGCAGCCTTTCAATACTTTGTCAAAATATACAAAATGGTAAGTAAACTACAAAAATTTATTTGCTTCACAGTTTTAGAGGTTTCAGTTCATGTTGCTTGGCCTATGTTACTTTTTGGCCTGTGACAGACCAGTACATTACAGTGGAGGCATGTGGCAGAGAAAAGCCACCTAGGCCATACTGGTCAGGAAGCAAAGGACTTAGGCCCCACATATTTTACAAGGATATGTTCCTAGTCAGCTACTTTTTCTAGCTAGGCCCAACTTTCCAAAGTTTCATCACCTTCTAATAGTAGCACTAGCTGAGGACCAAGCCTTCAGCACACGATCTGTTAAGTGGGGCCAGGGAGACACACATAGGATCCAGTTCATCACAGCTGGGGAGAAGCCTGGTGGTTTGGACAGCTGGGATCCTAGACTTATGCTATCCACTGTGCACCATTAGATATATGTGGCTATTGTATATTTCAGTACAGCTATTTACATACATTTTATGTATCCACTATGAAAAAGATTCTGAAGACTTAGTTAAAAAAGTAAACTATCTCATTAAATAATAAAATACCCCCCCTTTGGACAGGTTGGGGTGTCTTAGTTATTTTACTTATTTCTGCAATAAAATCCTCTGACAAAATGGAAGGGGAGAGGTATTTATTTTGTCATACACTGCAGGGTACATCATGGTGGTGAAGTCAAGGCTTTTCCTCTCCTCTTCCTCTTCCTCCTCCTCCTCCTCCTCCTCCTCCTCCTCCTCCTCCTCCTCCTCCTTCTCCTTCTCCTCCAGTGAATGAGCCATGTCCAGGATGATGCTGTCCACTCTTAGTGAGTCTCACTCCTTCATTAACCTAATCAGTGCAATCCCTCCCCCACATGCTCAGAGGCTAAACAACCCTTCAGAGATATACTTGGGGATGGGGGGTGAGGTGCTTGTCTCCTAGGCAGTTCCAGGCCATGTCAACTTAACAGTTAATACTACCATGCAGGGTTCCATGTAGCCCAAGCTGTGCAGTTGACAGCAATGCTGAAATCATGATCATTTTGCTTCTAAATTATGAGTTTAAGAATTCAAGCATGGGATTCTGGGCCACTCCATCAAGCTTGTCTCTTATTGGAGCTCCAACTCAGGACTTTTTATCATGATAGGCAATCATTCTTTCAACTGAGCTACAAAACAGTCCACTTACCTGCTTCTTTTCACTTTTATTTTGTGTAGCAACTAGAAAATGGAAAGATCATATGTGGTTAATATATGTGGCTGAATATTCATACATACATACACACACATATGCATACAAACACATATCTAATTTTTTGACTACCCTTGTCTGGTAGGTTGCATTTTCATTGCTGGGACATTGAAGAAATTAGAGAAAAATGAAATTAGGCTTTTCCAGCTTTGGTTTAGATAGGTAGTTACTTCTATTTTCAAAATATTTATATTTTGACTACCCATGTTTTACTTTGAGAGCCACCTGCAATTCAGAACATCTGCATGGTGTCTTGGCAAGCATTTGGGAAGGTTTGCTGTCTAGTGTTAGCATTCACTCTTGTTTGGCATTTACTTTGAAACCGATAAACTAATTTTTGCTTAATGGATTTTGCAGATTCTCTGATAGGCTTGATAGCAAGTGTTCTTGTCTTCAAGTAAGTGTGTTGCTGAACTCCCCTAGGGCCTGCTTTTACATCCTTTACATCCTCATGTTCCTGGCATATACAAAAAGTAGAGTATTGCATTATTGCATATTCATGCTCATAGTTTATACATAGAAAATTTTAGAGCATGTAATATAAAGTACCTAATAAAGGCAGGTAATAATAAGAGTTTGGTGAGTGATGATAGGCACCCCCATTTATGACTTTTTGTATAGTTAATGTAATCTAAGTATTTATGAAATGATAGCAGTTTACTAAAAGGGATCATGTTATATGCCTAGAATAGATGGATTTTTAGGGCATGGTTCTTTATACTTCAGAATGTTGGAACTGGAAATGTCAAAGATTTGAGATAAATTTTATGTTCAGGTATGTGCAAGATAAAAAACAAAACAAAAACAAACACAAACACTAAGTGGCTGAGGAACCCGAAAGTAGTCTCAGACTTCATTATCACTGTGGGTGTTAGCACCACGTTTTGAAGTGAATGAAGAAATGATATCTGTAAGCTTCACTTTCTGCCTGCCAGCTTGTCAGAACTTCAGACATAAACTAAGATTACACAGACCTGTCAGAACATGCTAACACTGAAGAAATATGGAATGCAGAGGTGATGCCAAGGTTTTCCCTGAGTACACTACACTGTGTTGGGGTCGTGGGAGGCACCAGTAGTGAGGACAAAACCAAAAGCAACTGTATTCACTACAGGAAGCCCTACCAGCCAGCTAGAGCTATAGACAGTCTTGAGAGCTGGAGCTGTGGGGAGTGGGAAGGAGGGAGGGAGGGAGCAAACCCTTTTAAAAGCACAAAGCCATAAGCACATGTTTTGGGGATGATTAGAAAGAAATCTGTAAATTGAGGGTCAGTCCTGAGTTGAATAACGGCCAGTCTCAGGACTGTTTGAGATAGCAAGATGTCTGTACAGGCTCAAGGCTATTCTAACAAGCCAGCGGTCTTACCTCAATTTTTATGGGGCTGATGCAGGCCAGATGGCCTGGTGGGATTTTTCTGTAACTAAAAGAATGGAACTAAAGAGAATGTAGGAAAAGGGGCATGTAATAAAGTCGGGGCAGAGGGTTTGGCTCTTCATTTCTTGAAGTTGTAAGTGATTCAAACCTTTGATTCACTCTGAAAATCTTCTGAGGCTAAAGTCAAGTCAAGGGAGAATATCGAGACCTAAGTACCATGAGTTCAACGCTAGAAATTCTGCCTCAGATAAAGCAAATCAAAGCATTGATAATGGGGCCAAATGTTAACAACAGTAGAAGTATAAGCAGTGGTTCAGCTATGGCCGACAGCAAAGTGGGTAACCAGAGGGACCAACTGAAAAGTCTATGAAACCAAGAGTAGGACTGTTTCGGAAATTTTTGTCTTAAATATGTTAGTCTTAACTTCCAGTAGGGTTTGGTTGGCAAATAACTCCTGAATGGTTAGGGTAAAAACAACAGGCTTCCTCCAGGGCTGCCCGTAGTCCTCCTTCTTTTAGGAGGAGGAGGAGGAAGAGGAGGAGGAGGAGGAGGAGGAGGAGGAG